>JAQMYG010000004.1:15058291-15071784 GCA_030014215.1 Clariallabes teugelsi
AGAATAAACTACCCGCCAAAGTGGCTAGTGAGACTAAAGTTATTACCCGCCACAGCCGAATTTTACCCGCATTTGGCTTGTGGGCGGGTGCCAATGTCAAGCCCTGATACATACATAGATACTGTACATACATACATACATACATACATACTGTACATATATACATACATACTGTACATACATACATACATACATACATACTGTATACATATGTACAGACAAACAGATAGATAGATAGATAGATAGATAGATTGGTGCTGAGTACCCGATGGAGAGCTCTGTCTTCCACGGAGCTCCAGCTGGGTGCCATTGTTCTTAGAAGAGAGAGTCTTGGCTCCCTGCTGCTTCTCCAACTCCCCTGCACGGAGAGACAGAGAGAGACAGGCAGAATGAAAGAAAGACATATGCATAGATATAGAGACAGACATATACAAAGAGAGATGTGTAGAAATCTAAACCACATTGGCACTTTTCTGCTCACTTCCCTGCCTGCTAAAGGAATCCTAATGGGGCCTGTGCTTTTTCACAACACAGTTCTCTTCTCATCTCATCAGCATATACAGAATTGTTCTCCCCAAGCACACTGTAACCGGTCTAACGCCACTGGAGAAAATGATAACCAGCTTTTTAATATGGCAAGACCACAAACCACATGTTTTATTATAGCTCAACGGAAGGCTCATCAGAAAACTTTCTGTATTTATTAATGCCTATGTATGTTTTTTAGGGAAAAAACCCACTGTATAATTTAGTGGCACAAATGATGGAAGGGAATTAACATGGTAGGCCATACTGGTAAGAGACAGTGATCCAAGATGGGGTAAAATGATACTGTTAGCACCCTGAATTTGATGATTCTTATATAACATCATGGTATAAATGTACCATTATAAAAATTATTTATACCACTTACAGCACAGCAATTGACTAAAAAGTACCATTTTTAAATATTTGTTAATAAGTGATGCTTTTTGGCTATTTAGACTTGCATATGAATGTCCACAAGACAAGTTCATGTTATCACTTATGGTAAATTGACTGGTTCTCAACTTCGGTCCTGAAGTAACATGCTGCACTGCATATTTGAGTGTTTTCTCAGCTCCCAGTACACCTTACTAACTAATCAGCTAATTAACAGCCTTTTTAATTAAGTGGGTGTGATAGAGCAGGGGAAATACTACAATGTGTAGGGCAGGTAGTCCTCCAGGACCAGGTCTTGTGGTTTGCTGATGAGTCCATATTGACCTTATTCCAGAGTGATGGGCATGTCAAGGTAAGAAAGGAAGCACAAGAATCAATGCACCCATCATGCATAGTGCCTATACTGTACAAGCCTCTGGAGACTGTGTTATGATCTGGAGTTGCTTCAGTTGTTCAGATCTAGGCTCAGCAACTTTATACGGCAATAGTCAGCTGACTACCTAAATGTACTTAACCAACATATCCCATTAATGGATCATTTTTTTTCTCCCCTGATGGCACACCATGTTCCAGGGCAACAATGTCAAGATTCATCAGGATCAAATTGGAATTGGTCCAAGGAATCATTTCAACAGATGGATTTGCCACCACAGTGTCCTGTTCATAACCACAAGGTTTTTGGGATGTGCTGGAGAAGGTTTGACTCTCCCATTATCAATACAAGAGTTCTTCCAAATCTTGCAGCTTGGGAAGAAAATAACTGTTTTCAAAAATGTTCCACAGGAAATGCATAAACAAAGCTAAAGATGGTTCAAGAAATATTAGAGCGAGCAAGTTTTTTTGTAATAAGGCACACTTGAATGTGGTTGCTCTTTAAGATGTCAGATGATCAGAAACAAGAAACAGAAATAGCATAATACTTAATCAACAAGGGACAGCTACAAATGTGTTCAGTAAATGCTAATAAGATTACATGTTATTTTTCTAAGGTTCGTCCGGCTCAAAATTGCTTAATTGGATTAGCTTAATTAGAGAACTGTGACGGCTCACTAATAAAGAACAATCAAGGAGGACAGAACCAAAAGGAGGACAGAAGTTCAGCTCACCTCAGATCCAGGATAAAAAAAGACAGTGACAGAGTGAAAGAAATGAGGTATTCATGCTTTTAAGAAAGGATCTTAAAACTGGACGCACACACAAACGCGCGTGCGCACACACAAAGAGTTCCCATGGGTCTGTGCTCTGAGGATGTAGTGAACAAAGGCCAGCATAAGCAAGAGACTGGCTTTGAGGTGCACTTTTTGGGTAACACATTCTCAAATTTTTTTTTTTTTAACAAATACACATACTTCTCTAGCCCTTCTGAACTGTGTAGTTACTTCCAGTTTCTTTCTTTGCATCTTCCTTCTCTGTTTTGGTCTTTTGAAATGTGCTTGAAAGTCTGACTGCAGTGCAGCTAAGAAACTGAATAAATGTGACATCAAAACACCCAGAGCCGCTTAAAGGATATAAACTCAGGCAAACCAGACAGCAGAGCACACCAGGGCTCGGCAAAAGCTCAAGGAGCGGGAAACAAAAAAGTAGCAACGATTTATACTTTACTAGGAACAAAAACTGAACTGAAAATTCAACCATTGTTTTATTGCTCCAAAGTGGAAAATTAATATGACTTCTCTGTAACATGAGTATGAATTAGGATATTGTCCATATACAGCTAATGGACATAACACTAACAAGTGAAATGTAGTTAAATGTGCAAAATCCTTAATTTTATCTAAATAATACTTGATTCAAATTTTCCTCAAATGGTTGAAATTTTTTTTTATTAATAATCCAGTCAATAAAAATATTTTCTGCAAAATGTTTTATCTTTGGAATAGGCGATTTGATCAAAAACATATGTGCAAAAATATCATCACCCTTGAAGAATTCTATACATACTGTAAAATGTCTTTATACATACAGTAGGAACACAATTGCTTAGAGATTTGGTTTCAAACAACTGAAAGACAATAATAACACAGTACAGAATGGTGTGAAAGGAGTACAGACCAACCCTCAAAAATTCATTTGAGATTCACCTCTGGGGCAACATCTTCAAGGCATCATCTAGAAAAGGTATAAACACTAGTTGTACCATATCAGTCTCTTTTTATTGCTTAGGCAATAAATATTCCTGTCAAGTCAGCAGAAGTAAAATGTAGGCGCCCCTGTCATCATCCTCCAATTGTAGCCTTCATGGTTGATCTCACTATCCCAACAACATTAGTACCAGAATGCCAATGGCTCCTACAAGGGGTGGAAAGGATTGTTACATGGGCAAGAATAAGTTTCAAGACAGCAAAATCCAGGATATTTGTCCTGAGGAGAAGAAAAGTATCTGACAAGCACAAGCATCCATATTCCAGTAGTGTAGGAGAAGCCTGCAAAAAGTCCGGGGAAGATCTTTGACCGCACCCTGTGAGACACTGTGGCAATTCAATAAACTCATAAAGAGCTAAAGGCATAGCTCATAGAATGGCATAGAATGGTGATCCATGGTGTAGCATGCTGACTGATCACTTCTGGGTGGGTCACCAAGGGTATCTGGTGATCTAACACCCCAAATTCCTGATCAACCTGGGTTCATCATAATGTAAAAATGCTGGGCGGCATAGAATGGTGAATGACTAAAAAATAGACATTCGGTTGAAATTAGCACTATCAGAGACGTAGTAAATACACACACAATGAGAAGAATGCTAAGAGAGGCAAAGAGGACCCCAAAGGTCCCAGTTTCAGAAATGCAAAGTTTATTTGAATCTTAGCGTTTCACCACAATCAACAGTAACTTGAACATGTGCCTATAAAAGAAGCCCTTCCTGAGACCCAGACAAGTATGGTCTCAAGTATAGACATATATAAACATTGAGGTCCACAAACAATCACCATGTTTGGCAAAAAAGAGGGCTGAATACAAAAAACAGCACCTTATACCCACAGTAAATATGGTAGCAGCTCTTTACTACTTTAAAGCTAGTTTGCTGCCATTGGTCCAGGGGCTCTTGCTAAGATCAAGTGCATAAATTATTAACTTAAATATTACAATATTTTAACAGAAGATCTAGTTGCCTCGGCCAGAAGGTTGAAACTGGGCCTGACTGAGTTTTCCAACAAGACGTTGACCTGAAGCACACATCAGAATGGACAAAGAAATGACTGTATTGACAAAAAATCAAGGCTTTATAATGACTCCTTTCAGTTTGTAGATTTGAACCCAAATGAAAATGTGGGTACTCTTTTGAAGAAGGCACTTCATAAGAAAAACCACAAGACTTTCAATGAGTTGAAAATGTTCTGCATGGAAGAGTGGTTTGAGATCCCTCCATAATTATTCTCCTGCCTTTTTAAACACTACAGAATTAGACTTTTATTAATCCTTTTATTCTCACGGGGGGAGCCTACACCATACACTGAACTTCATTTACTCAGTATGTAAGTCATCATCAGGTATGAAGGTTGTCAACTGTCAAATTCCAAGGCAATTTAATAAGCATGGCCACACAGTGAGAAATGTACTTCTTCATACTGTAGCTGCTACCTTTATGAATAAAACTGTCATTAAACTCTATTAAACAATAACTCCCAATCAAGACCTACAAATGTACACCACCCCATCAGCTGTTTCTTATCTCATTTATTTTACTTGTATATATACACTTTATATTACGACACAAGTTTGCCTCTTTTAAAGCTCTTTCCATTCCTGAGTCAACATACTGTATATATCTGTGTATTTAGCCTCCCTGCTTGAAAACAATTTTTCCTCCCAATGTGGATTTGTTCGCAGAATTGCTTGCAACTGAATCAACCATCTCAAAGTAATTGTGACATTGAAGATGAGAAATTATTAACATATTAAACAAAACAAATGCAGCTACTTTGCCTCACTACTGGAAAGTATTATTAATCTAACAGCTCAGCTTCCAGGGTTGTAATACTGCAGATTTTTGGCTGAATCCCAAGCAATGTTCACTTAAATGGATTTCACTAAACAGGATCGCGAATGTCATCATTTATACAGTACCATCGATAGTTGTTTTTATTTGGAACAGATATTTAGAACACATCCTATATCTGCAGTATGACAGCTCTAACCATTGGATCAGTTTGAGCCTCAAGGGTCAGTTTAACAGCTTGCATCTTAAAATTCAATGCTGCCCACAATTCATAACATTTTTGGGTCAGTTCCTGCAACTTGAATCACTTGGAACCCAACTTTGTCTTAGTCTCTTAGTGATTGCTGTGTTCCCGTCTATGGGAGAAAACACACTAGGTCATGCTTGATTAATTCATAATTAATTCTTAATTCTTGATGAATACACAAGTGTGCTCTCTTTAGTTAATTTTTCATTTTATGAATAATAAAAAAAATAGAATTTCCCTTATTGCACGCATGGGAATACTCATACTAGAATATAAGACAATAATGTCAAGCACTTAAATAAGCACCAATTGGATAAAAAAAGTACTTTTTTCTAACAGTGTTATAACATCAGGGGTATTTTTAAACCCTGACTTATTTTAGGATGAAGTGATGGAGACTACAAAGCTGACTACAAGTGAATCTTCCAAATGCTGTAAATTATTTCTTTTTAAGTCCAAGAACTGGATTTAAAGCAAAGCTGGTCACCTAACCAAAAGCCACCCATGCACCTATTTTGTTATATAACTGTAAAATGTTTTTCGTGGACTACTTCACTGCTAGATTATTTGAAACATCTCTCTCTCTCTCTCTCTCTCTCTCTCTCTCTCTCTCTCAATTTCAGTAGTCATGTGTAATCTGGATTAGGGGCAATTTCAATAGGCTCTTAAGCAGAGCCTTATTTGTCATGGATGGTGCCTCCAAGTAATCAGAAAGCAACAGGATTGATAAATCACACCCTGTCTGGGTTTTTGCAGTAATTTAATGTATCCGAGTCCCCATTGCATAATGATTATGCTCTTTGTGCATCTGGTTAACCAAAAGTATTCACAAAGCAACCCCACCACCACCACCACCAAACACACAAAAACATACACTTACATTCAATGCGTATTTGCTCCATTTCGGTCACCTCGGCGATGGACTCCTTCAAGTCCTCTACAAACTTAAGCAGCTCCTCTGAGCTCTGAGCACAGAAATTCAAGACCTGCTTCTTATCTGAGCCAGAAACCGGAGACACAATGGTTATCGCATGGGGATAGTCTAATAGAAAAGAGAAGAAGGAATTAGTTATTAACATTATCTTTACTCAAAAACCTATTAAGTCTAAAAGTATCTGTAAATATAAGGTACATATGAAATAAAACCAAAAAGAAAAATTTCCTCTAACTGTAGAAAAAAAACTAACATAACAAATAAGACAATTATAAATTTCTATAAGGATTAAAAATCAACTTCGCACACAATTTGTAGAATTTCTACAGACAAGGTCAAACTTGGATTTCAATTTGTGCTAAATCACTTTTACCGATTTTAAGATTACAAAATAACTTGTACCTGTACCTGGGGGACCCTGTACATACTGTATAAAAATATAATAAGCTAAAAGTTACCAAAAACAAAATGTATATGCCTACTGTTTTCTTCTACAAGTTTCATTTCTTAAGTCTTGTTAATAACAAGACAGTTAAATAATGATGTCAAATTTACATTGATATTCATTTAAAAAAGAATAAATCTCACATTCATTCTCAAACAGGTGGAACTGCATCCCCAGGAGGCCCATGGCTTTGCAGAATGTGTAGGCAGCTGAGCTCTTCTTCTTTGGACACAGCTTCAAAATCTATGAAACAAAAAAGAAAAAAAAAAGTGACGCATCAGACAAATGAAAGCAGAAAGAACATCTGTCCTGCATGCTGCTAAACCGACCTTGGATTAGTGCTTCTACTTGTTATTTTTAATGTAATGATTTACGTATTCTACAATGCTCAGTTGCTTTCCTAATTCAGTTTGAAATAACTGATAGAGAATTATATTTATTCCAATATAAGGAGTGGCATTGTAGGAAAATCTACATAACTGGGACCTCACAGTTTAAGATTTGATCCTGAGCTCTGGTTACCATACTGTATGTGTCAAGTTTCTGTGCATGCTCTACCCATGTCTGCATAAGTTTGTATCTGTCAAATAACCAGTCAAATAAGGTGAAGCCTTCGCCCGATCACAACGATCTCTCTACTTTACCAACCAGACCATAAACCTGTAAATGGTTCTACTGTACTCATTCAGACTGAAGGTCAAACCAATACAGGCAGAACCACTTTATACTAAGATAAAAACCTGTAAAGGATATTGCAATGGCTGGTTTTTATACTCATGGCAGGTCACCATGTCAAATGATAAAAGAAACATTGCCTTACAAAACAGCACCATGTCGAGTATTATTCTAAATTACCCGAAATGAAGTGCCATGACGTGTGTGAGAGCATAACAAAAAGAAAGGACAGTGGGTGGAGACTGAAAGAGGAAAATAAACTATGCTCTGCTTACTGTAACTCCCACAGGCCAAATCACATAACTGTAATATTAAAACGATACATCATTCTGTCACAGATATCCAGGAGTGTTCAGCCTCTTTGAACAAGAGCAACATCCAATTTCAGAACATCTGAAATTGTTTCCACTTAATACCCTAGCTGGTGAGAATATTTTGCTGCCTCGCCATCATGCGAATGACATCATGGCGCAGGAGGCTTACATGTAATTAACTGATGCTTAGATTAGGTTTTGGGATTTTTCTCCCTTGTTTGATATCTCTGAAACTTTATAACCTTCATTGTGAATGTAAGAAATGGTAAAGTAAGATATTTTGATAATGAAACCTTTGGTGAACTCCTTTGTTCTGGAAATGTGTAGGCATCGTGGTAATAATAATAAAAACCTCTGGCTCTCATCTATTCTGATATAAAACATCTGTTTTTTTTCACTCTCACTCAGAGATTAATATGGGACCATATAATTATGAGGATAGTTTAATACTCATGTGTGATAACCTCAGAGACACCCTAATGGCTGCTTAATTATAATATATGCTTAATCTGTGTTTAATTTCAGGAGTCATTCTCTGAGACTCTGACCAAATTAATGACTTATCTAGAGAAGTGGAAGGGGGCATTGACCTCAAACTTTTGTTCTCACAGTAGCTGGATGTTGCAGCAAGCTGGTAAAGGAGTAAAAAAACTTAATGCTTGCCTCAAGCCTCTTCATCCCATAAAGAAAAACAAAAACAACTATATAAAATGGCATGTAGTGGGTGGCTAAAAGCAATAGTACTCACGATTATGAAAAAGCATCCTGTTAATTACTTGGTTTGAGGCTCAGAGGCACTTAGCACTTACAGAAAACAATTTGGAATAACATTTTTTTTTTTTTTTTTTTTTTTAAAGATAAGGCTATAAAGAAGGCATTTCCTATAATGGTGCTGAAATATTTGTGTTAACTAAGTGAGCAGCTTTTTACCACAATAAGGTCATTGAAGAGGAAGACTTCCCTCTGGTGAGAGGCTTGTTTCTGGGCTTTGTTAATGTCAGTCACTTCAAAAAGGCGACTACAGCACACCAGTCTTCTGTGAGGGACTGAGAGGACCTGAGGTTGAAAGGAGAGAAAAGAACATCAATTCGTGTCCATTTTTGTTTAGTGGCAAAAGATGTCCAAATGCCTATGCCGCATTAAAAAATGACACAAATACTTAAATTATTAACTCTAAATACATTTCTGACTATGTGTGTATTACTTGTAATAAATTGCAGCCTTTTGCAATTAAACACTGCACAGTTCCATACTGTTATTTAGATTTTTTTGCAATTAATTGGGCAGCACTACCAATCAGCCATACATAAAATTAACACTGATTATTGATTACAGATCAATAAACTTGATGACAGGATCATGGGATCCAAGGATCATTTATGGCTGTGGGAACCAAAGGCTAACCTTAAACACTCAAAGAGCCATTTGGACCCGTTTTCTACAGAAAAGAAAAACACCAGGAGCCACAAAACCGTTTTGACTTCTATAATGAAGATAACACTGCAAATTGTATTTATGAAATAAATGAACTGCTACATAGAAAACTAAATTTTATTTCTGCATGCAACAAAACTCAAAAAAAAAAAAAAAAGGTTGAAGGTTACTTTCAAATAAAATACTCAATGTCTATTTGAGTCCTGCTCGTATTTATGAAATAAAAAGCCAAACCTAAATTATCCACCTGCAGCAAGTTAAAAATGCTTCTGTGCGCCATCATCCTTTTATCGAGTGTATTAGAGCGTGCGGTCAGTTGTCAACCTGTATAAAACCGGTAGTCAAAAAGCTCAATAAATCACTTGCGGGTGGGTGTCGCACATCAGCGGATGTGGTGCATATTTTGAGCAACAAAAAATTAAACACATTTTATTTTAATGTTACAAAATCATAAAATTTAGAATTACATTTAAAAAAGTAATGAACTTAAATAAATTTTAATTAAATAATAATTTTTTTTATTTTCCAAAGCTACAGGGAGCCACAGCAGAGGGATGAAAGAGCCACATGTGGCTCCAGAGCCTCGGGTTGCCGGCCCCTGGGTTAACCTGTCTGGTCTGATCTCACAGAAAAACTATTGTAGCACAAATAGCTGGAAAGAAAAATCAGTGCTGGCTATAGTAGAAAGGTATCATAACACATTGAAACACATGATAAGATATATGTGCCCCTTTAATTACCATCATGAAAAAATAAATCTGCTGTATAATGTGTGCTGTTTATAACATGGTTTGCACAGCCATGAAAGTCCTGGAAAAATCATGAAATTTAGAATGCATGTTTTCCAGACCTGGAAAAGTCATAGAGAAAAAAGATTCAATAATATATGGGAAATTTTGAAAAGGATTAGTATGTACAGTACGTTTGAACATTCATTTGTGTGAATGTTTGTGTGTATGCGCACTGTACTGTATGTGTGTGGTGTGTGTAACAATGAATTGGTGTAATGAGGTCTGGATGTAACCCCGTACTTGGGGTACAATTTAGGAAAAGTTTAAAGGTATCATAAATTGAATAGTATACCTATCCCTATATATATCAGTTCTTGCTCATAATGCAAGTTATGGTTTATTAGCAACACAATTGATATCCTTATACTCTAGCTATGACAGCATGGACATGGCCTAAAGCAGTATAATACTGCACACATGGTTCCAGTAGAATGCATTTATTATGGGAATAATGCAATTATGGCAGCTAATGCAATTTTTGCAATATAGCTAAGAGCGATATTTTTATTGGAATTTACAAAAGACAAGTGATTGAGATGATGCAGGGTTGAGAGGAGAAGCCTCTGATAATCAGCTCCTGTCAGAAGACTGCATAGAGTCAGAACACTGGGATCTGACTTAGGTTTAATAGTCAAAAGAGGGAGAAAACTGTACACTAATTAAAACATTATCCAGTCTTGACACACCTTGTTGAAGCCACAGTGAGGTCCATTCTCATTAATTCTGCAAGGTTTAGGGTAAAGTACCTACAATCATCTGACTTGATTTTGTCTTCAGTGAGCTTCAGTATCCATGTTACAATGAACTCAGAATGAACTCTTGTTTCTCAGATGCAAGACCTACAGCCACATTTATGTTTAGCTCCAAAATAGTAAAGAAATGAGTGACTTTTGGTTGCAAATGGATTTACTTCTTTATTGGTTAATATCATTTGCTAATCACCTACTTTGCTTTTGTAACCAGGACAGACATTGATATTTTTAAATGTACCCTTCATTTTCATTAATAATAGGTACCTTATTCTTTCTATTTATATAAAACCAGAAAAACAGACTTTTTTTCTGATCTCAAAGAGGATAACAAAAGTTCAAGATATTCCTGGGTGCCTTAAAATATAGAGTTGGGAGGTCATCGGATACTTCAAAATGGTGACATTCTTGATGGGTCTTCAAGGAGGTTTAACCATGTTTCCCTGCTATGTTTTTTTTCTGTGAGACAGCAGTGACTCCAAGGCACCATAGTGTCCCAACGTCAAATAAGAACCATGTCACGTTTGTTAGGTGTTGGACTGTGGGCTTGAAGGTGAGGCATAGATGCAGAGGGTAGCGAGAGCGGGTGAAAGTCTTTTTAATGATAAAACCAAACATAAAACATGAACAAAGGAAGTTGGCTTTACGTTGGAACATGTTACAAACTAAACAAAATAATGTCAAACAGACAAGGGACTACATATACCAAGAATCTAAACAGGCTAGACATACTAGGAAACCAAAATGGACAAGACTAAATTAACTAAACAAACATGCTAAACAGACAGGGAGACTAAACACACAAGGGACTTGTGCTTGTGCAAGGAAGACTTGGCTAGGCTTACTAGCTGTTATGCACACTAGCTGCTAAGCTAGATGGTAGCTAAACAGACTAGTAGCCAGAGACCCAAGGGACAAACAGCCTAGGTACACAGCAGACTAGGTATGAAACAGACTAAGAACTAAACAGGTTAGTAGCTAAACAGACTAAGAACTAACCAGACCAGGAGACTAGACAGACTATGAGCTAAGCAAGTTAGTAGTTCCATGGTTAGTAGTTATACAGACTAAGAACTAAGCATACAAGAGACTAATCACACATGAGGTTAAACACACAAGAGGCTAATCCTACTAGGAGACAAAGAGACATACTAACCATACATACTTAACCAAACAGCTCCATAAAACAAATGGCAACTAAAGCAAAACCAAACAAAACAAATGCCCACTTAACATAACCATTATTAATGCTCGACCCAGTTTCCCAGAACAAACTGCTATTTATAAAAAGATCTAATAAGCTACCTCGGTTCAGGTGAGCTCCCTCATCACCTGACCGAGGCGCCTTCTGGGAAACTGAGTATACTAACTCTAGTGGTAAACCCTCACATTAACCCTTTGTGGCACTTGGGCTTTCTGAAGACCAGCCAGAGTTTTTTTTTTTTTTTTTATATTTGTGCAAATTTCAAATATTTGCCAAAGTAATAGGTGGCACTGTAGTGGTTAGCACTGTCGCCTTGCACCTCCAGGGTCTGGGTTCGATTCCCGGCTAGGCTTGATTCCCATCTCTGTGTGCATGGAGTTTGCATGTTCTCCCCATGCTTGGTGGGTTTCCCCAGGGTACTCCAGTTTCCTCCCATGGTCCAAAGGTATGCAGATTAGGCTAATTGGCATCCCCAAATTGGCCGTAGTGTGTGAGTGATTGTATGTATGGTTGTCCTGCGATGGATTGGCACCCTGTCCAGGGTGTACCTTGCCTTATGCCCTAAGCCTTCTGGCCCCCCGTGACCCTGACTACAGGATAAAGTGATAGAAGATGAGTGAATGCCAAAGTAGTAGCTAGATCTTTTATTCACTTATTTACATAAAGCACAAACTGAACTGTCATAACATGTGCTTTGGTGGCATAGTATGATCTAAATTTATCAGAATCATGTGTTGTAACTCATGGGCTTATGAATCTTGGGTGTTTGCCTATAGCAAAAAAATGGCTAAATTATAACACATTCGTTTTCATGAATATGCTCAAGTGACACCAGGTTTCCCCCGGACTCTTATTGATGTTTCAGCTGTTCACACCTGTACATTCATATTCCTCACACAAAAGCAAGGTTCACCGAGGCCAGGGAGGCCCCCGGAAGGTGCTGACGCCACCACTGCACATCAAATTGTGCCTCATGAAACAATTAGTCACAGTTCTGGATAAGGAGTAAGCAGACTTCAAGTATCTTTCAGACCTTCCTAAGCTGTCTGAAGTCAGCTTAGTCAAAAAAGGCAAAGCAGCTGTTTTTGTCAGAGGACAGATAAAGAGGTAGTCATGGAGGGCAAGGATTTACCAAAGCAGCTCATTTGGAAGCAGCTTGGAACAGTTTTGTTGCAGTGTTTCGCAGCTTCCTGGGCAACACAAAGCTAAAAACCTTGTGAAGCTGGTTGAAAATCTGGTGACAGATTTAGACTATAGCTAAATGGGCTGCAGGATTCCTCTCAAAGTTCCTACCGTTTCTCTTAAAGTTCCTTTTCCTTGATCTTGATAAAAATCAAGAAGTACATGGGACTATAGGAGGAGAAAGAGTGCTTCTACCAGTATATGGACAGGATAATGAGAACATCATGGGGGACTGTTTTCTGCTGCTGTTTTCTGAAAGTGATCTACAATATAATTGATAAAGTAGATGACACACTTCTACCGTAATTCTTTAGTGTTCATATTCTATAACTTCAGCATAAATCTATGTTAAGTTTGATTAATTGAGAGCAAAAAAAAAAGGTAATTTGCCTGTTATCTCAATTTGAAAACACTCACGTCCAGATCACAAAAGCAAAGTTTAAGGGGATAAATAGACCTTTTCCATACCATTGTTGTAAAAGCAATTAGAAAATAACTAGGGCCGGGACTTTAACGCGTTAATTTAGATTAATTAATTACACAAAAAATAACGCGTTAATTTTTTTAACGCATTTTAATCGGACTTATTTTTGCACCGCGGAACGTTTCTCATTGGATGAGTTTCGGCGGACCGATTATACTGGAGCACCAACTAGCGT
>JAQMYG010000004.1:15078037-15091591 GCA_030014215.1 Clariallabes teugelsi
CACACACACTATCATCTATCCATACATGAATCATTCTGGCTTTAAGGAAATAAAAAATGTTCAAAAAAATAATAATATTGTCACTGTGTATGAGTCCGTGTTTGTTTCCAGGCAACTGAGAGTGAATCCCTTCAGACCTCTGCCCACAGATACCCAAGATACACACAGCAATCTGCCGAGAGCCAGATGCTGCGGCAACTCGAGGAAATCCTGAGATTAATGAGTGTTTGCAGAGTAAAGTTATCCAACCTAAGCTAATATAGAGGTTAGCACTGACAGCATGGTGAAAAAAGTTAGGGCAAAAGAAAGCATTAAGCAAAGTTATTATCTACCAAACTGTCGTTTACGGTGCAAGAGTGCCCACGCACGCAAAACTTAAAGTTTCACTTTCCTTTTATTAGACTCTAGATAATAACTTTCTTACAGTTTAAGAGCATGTCCACAGGGTTGAATATAAGTATAAATATTAATCGAGGACTTATACGGTGTACTTCAATATGAATAATTGAAAACTGCACAGCTCACAGCAATGAATTATATGGAAGGTCCAAATTTGTTGTAAGGCATGTTTTTTTCTTAATGTGGCCTTTTAAAAAGTTACTCATGGGAAAACTGAAAGATACTGTACATTACTCTACAGATCTTTGTTTGTGTTGTGTTTACAGTATGTATAATTAAAACATATCATTTCCAGCTGGGAAATTTCTGTTTGTCTTTACATATAAGAATTTTAAATACAAATATTATTACAATAAATAAATTGCATTAAAATTGCATTTATTATTTTTTATTTATATATCTTCCTGGTCAGGTTTTAAGGTGGATATACATCCAGGGTGATACATACTGTAGTCCATTGCAGAAAAACGCTAATATTCACACCAATATCAGAGAAACCAGAGAACCCAGAAGAAATTGAAACATGGAAAGAACACAGATACTGTACCACTGTGTCACCCACAATACATTTAGTAACAGTAAACTGTACACACATCTATATAAAATGTACGTACATCAATGTAAATCAACAGATTTACCTTGTATTACAAGATAATCGCAAGATACAATAAGATAAGATTTTTTACTACAACAGCTTAATGATTATTCACTCACTCACTCATCAACGGGGACTATAGCATTTTTTCCCATGTTCTTGTTCAGGTACTCCATTTTCCTTCCACAGTACAAAGTCATGTGGTGTAGCCTGATTGACATTTCCAAATTGCCCGTATTGTATGATTGGGTGTGTGAGTGTGTGTGATTGTGGCCAGCAGTAGGTTGGAACTCCCATCCAGAATATACCCAGTCATGTGTCCTAAGTTCCCTGGGATAGATGTCAAGCCCTCTGCAAACATGACAAAGAATAAGTGGCATAGATAATGGATGAATGGATGGATGTTACCATACTAAAATGGATTAAGTTGTAATAACTGCAACTTTTCCTCATCTTATACACCAGAAGATTTTCTAACAATTAAATTTTCTTAATTTCTTAACAACGAAATTAAATCATTTAAACTATGTATTCCAGTTACATTATAGCAGCTGTAAACAGTCATTCCCTTAATATTAAATGGAGCTTGTCATGTTAATGGGAAACTGTTATGTTGTGATGTATTCTGAATCCATTACAAATGGCTAGTTTTATGTGTGTTTATTATTGGTCTGGTCCAGTAAATGACCTGTAACTACAGAAATAAAAAATATATTAGCATGATCGCATTATTATAAACCTTTTATTTAAATTACACCTGGCACTATTGTTAGTTACTGTTACAAATACGTTCAGGTCAGATTCTAAAATTAATCCGTATTTAATTATGAGCTTTATAGTTTACATCAATCTATAGCAGTACACATTGTGATTATTTTAAGGCTACGTTACTGTTAAAATACTGCTAAATTTAAGCTTTAGTTTTTGGTTTTCTAGTCCAAGTCATCTTGTGTCTTTATAGTTTCTCCTTTGTCAGAATGATAAACATTTAATGTATTGTTTTTTATTTTTTTTTTAATGAGTCTGACTTTCACTCAGACAAAATAGATGAGTAGAATTAGTCATGCTCAAGCATTTGTTCACAAAAAATTTTAATTTGATAATTAATAACAGTAATCCATGAGGGCAAATGTCCCATTAGTTGTTTAATGTTAAATGCAGCATGCTTTAATGAACATTAAGCACAATCAGCCCTGCATGACTGAATGATTGGAAGGTCATCCACTGCTGTAATGTAATGTTCTAAATGTATGAATAAGCATTCTTTTGTCCTGAGCCAGCCAATACTTCCCGTTATTGACACTGAAGGTCAATGAAGCGAAGAAGCGCAACGTATTTAAGGAGGATGATTTATGTGATTACCAGCAAAACAGCAAGGAGGACATCACTCAAAGCTGGCAACATGCTTAGATAGGTGACCATAGTGAATAAGGATAGATTAAGGCAGAATAAAAGTACTGTATACTATCCAGGAGATCTCTTCTGACCTACTTGTGTGTCAAAAATTACTGTCATGCTGCATTTTATCTAGGACTTTAAAAATGGCATCTGTCGTTGACTTGGCTCGTATTTTGAACCCGTGTCTCCATTTATCTTCATTTTATAAAATTATAGGCACTCTATGACTTTAGAGGATAACATACGAAGAAAAACTGTCCTGGAGAATTTACTTTCCATTAATCCTTCACTTCAGCTTGGCAAAAAAAGAATACACTTTTAAAAGTAATACAAGTCCACAAAGTCTACTTACTGTATATTAAAGTTTTTAAATACATGGTTTCTGATTCGAACAGATCTAAATTAGTGACCCATACAATTCCATTTCAATTAAAAATAACAGTGTGTAATATATTTTACATTTAAATTTGGCACTTATCTACACAATAGAGATATGCTCAAGCATTAAATATGATATTTATTTAGATAAAAATTAATTAAGTTAATAAAAAAGATTATAAGATTACTGCATGAATGAGCAGCCTGTAGTGTTTAAATTAAAGTGTCTAGCAAGTATGTTTTCTACATACATTACAGTGCGTTGATGGGCTTATAGTATTTATACATATATGTATTGTTTTTGACTTTATCCTTATCACATAGCCTTGAACTCCATTTTATGTCATTAGCACAATTTTCATCTCTAAATAAGTATTTCTATCTGGTTAATAATGGCTTTGTATAAAGCACCCTTTGGAATTAATGCACAGTTTGTAAGACAGGTATGCTATATTATATATACAATAGAGAAAATAATTATTTGATCCCCTGCAGTTTTGTATGTTTGTCCACTTATACAGAAATGCAGGGTCTATATTTTTATCATAGATTTATCGTAAAGGGTAGAAACAGAATATCAACCAAAAATCTAGAAAAAACACATGATACAAATGTTATAAATTGATTTGCATTTCAGAGGGCAAAAAAAGCATTTGATCCCCGAGCAAAACATGACTTAGTACTTGGTGGAGAAACCCTTGTTGTCAAGCACAGAGGTAAATTGTTCCTTGTAGTTGGTTACCAGGTTTGCACATATTTACTGTAGGAAGGGATTTTGGTCCATTACTCTTTACAGACCTTCTCTAAATCCTTAAGGTTTCTTGCCTGTCGCTTGGCAACCCGAAGTTTCGGCTCCCTCCATAAATTTTATTTAGGATTAAGGTCTGGAGACTGGCTAGGCCACTCTGTTTTTTTTATGAGCCACTCCTTTGTTGCTTGTGTATATCCATGACCCATCTTCAGGAGGTTCTCATCCAAAATATTACAATACATGGCCCCGTTTACTGCCCCCTCAATGCGGTAAAGTTGGCTTGTACCTTTAGCACAGAAACATTACCAAAGCATGATGTTTCCACTCCCATGCTTGACTGTAGGCATGGTGTTCTTAGGGTCATAGTCAGCATTTTTCTCCCTCCAAACACGATGAATCGAGTTGAGAAGAGCTCATCTGACCATAGCACTTTCTCCCAATTCTTCTCTGTTCAGTGGCAGACAACACAGAAATGTCTGTTCAGTGGCAGACAGGCCTGTACATGTGTCTTCTCAAGAAGGGGAACCTTGCAGGGCTGAGGGATTTAAATTCATGGCAGCGTATTGTGTTACCAATGGTTTGTTTGTTGACTGTGGGCACAACTTTCTTGAAATCATTCACAAGCTCCTCCCGCGTAGTTCTGGGATGATCCCTCACTTTTCTCATGATTGTCCTTACCCCATGAGATGAAATTTTGCATTGAGCTCCAGACCGAAGGTGATTGATGGTTATTTTGTATTTTTTCATTTGAAAATAAGTGCTCCAACAGTTGCCTCCTTCTCACCAAGCTTCCAGCTGATGGTCTTGTAGCCCATTCCAGTCTATAGGAGGTCTACAATCTTGTTCCTGACTTGCTTTGACAGCTCTTTGGCATGACAGCTCTTGCCCATGGTGGTGAGGTTTGAATGGAAGATAGAGATTCTGTGGACAGTGTCTTTTATACAAATAATAAGTTGTTGTTAGGAGCACCATTTTAAATTCAGCTGTGTACCATATGAGTACATAACCAGTCTGTGGGAGTCAGAATGATGGTCTGTTTGGTGGGTGATTAAATACTTCTATTAGTCACAGAAATGCAACTCAATTTATAACATTTATATAGTATATTTCTTTCTGGCTTTTGGTCTCTATCCTTTAAAATAATTATACTGTATGATAAAAAAAAAAATCATAGACCCTTAATTTCTTTGTAAGATGGCAAACTTACAAAATCGACAGGGGGTCAAATCATTATTTTAATTTATATTTTATTTTTAATTTATTACTGTAAGGATCATTTTCATTTAAAGACAGTAAAGTATTTGAAAAGTGTACAAATTAATGTCTGCAAACTGAAGTGTTCCACATTGTAACATCAGGAGTCTTTTTCTTCTGAGCATATTTTGGAAGGTCGTTCATTAACATCTCTTTTAAATTCATAATTGCATTTCACCCACTCAATTATGCAACTGAAGAATGATGTCTTATAATCCAGACAGAGAAAGAATAAGAAAGCTAAAGAAAATTTAAAGCCAAATGTGTGCACTGTGAGAAGAGAAGGAGAGAAAATGAACTGAAAGACCAATCAAGCAGTGTAGTAGAATCATTTTAGTATGCCAGCATTGATTTTCCAGTTTAATCTAATTGTTAGTTTCAGCTTGACTGGATCCATTAAATAAACTCACCATTGTTTTAGCCCTTTCATTGATTCTTTCAAAGGCAAAGTCAAGACACTGAAATTTCCAGCGACAAATAACGCATGACCTCATCTAACAGCCCTGTCTATATGTGTCAAAAAAGTAGCCCTTTCAATGATATCCTAACTAAACCTTGACTTTGCCGAGCCCATTAACTCTGGGAACTGTAATTTGAGATATTTGATATCAATATCAAGTGTAAGGAAGGCTGTAAGAATAATCTATAGAGAACTAAAATAACTAAAATAATAAGTCAGTATCAAGTCGGAAAAAAAAAGATTAAAATGTCTGTTAGAAATTTTAATGTAACTTATACAGAGTATCCCAATAAAATTTGACACCATTTGGAATATGAATATCTGAGTAACTATATGTCCTAGGCAAATGAAATTAAATGGGCTTCACAAAGCTTCACAAATGTTAAATATGCGCATCGCCTATGACACGACACATGTCAAGTCGGTAGTCCAGCTCCTGCTAAACACGCTGTAGCATATCTTGCGTAACATTCTCCAGTGCCTCAATGATTCTCTGCTTGATTTCCTCTAGGCTTGTGGGAAGAGGGGGGTAAAGACCAATCCTTTCACAAAGCCCCATAGAAAAAAAATCACAAAGGGTCAAGTCAGGTGATTGTGGTGGCCATTTCAACAGCACATTATCACTGGAACGCCCGATCCCAAAATAAAACATCAAACTTAGTTCGTTTTTACAGTACATAACTCGTTAAATTTTTTGTGAGAATTGGCTAAATTGTTAGACTATGAAATGATGTCAAATTATTTGGGACACCCAAGTAAAATACATAATACAAGTCAAAAGTTTAGACACACCTTCTTTAGTCTTTTCTTATTTCTTTCTACACTGAAGTAATCTAAAATATGAAATAATCTGCTTTGAACAGTTGATATTGAGATGGTACATCAGGAATCAATGCAGTGTGGTTCTCAAAATTAAAATAACTTCCACATTAATTTTAGTGCCATCAAAGCATGCTCTTACCTCTTAAATTACGAATAAAATCCTCCAGCATCATCTTGCGGTCAGGCTTGATGTTGGGACTGTACATGTCCGTGTTGAGGAGGATTATGGCAAAGGCTAGGATGAAAATGGTGTCTGGGTTGTGGAACTGCTGCACCACATCTGGATTGCACATGCAGTAGCGCTGGCTAAGAAAAAAAACAACAAAAGGGATAAATAGAAAATTTGAACATTTACATTTTGAAGACGTAATGTTACAGTGAACAGTGTATTACAAAAACCATGAGAGCAACAAATAATGCTGAGCTATTTCAATGATGAATAAAATACATAACAGATCAGGTTAGATGTCATTACAATAATACAGAATTACAAATGTATGCATGATTACTGTCGCATTACAAGCTTTTACTCTATTATGGGCTTATGACTATGAAAACAAAACATGCAATATAGGTCTTTTATGATCGTAATGCGGTGTAATTTGGAGACCCATTTCCAATGTAAACAGAAGGTAAAAATGATCTGGAAAACAAATGGAAATATGATGCTGGAGTGATTTGTAAGCCCATATGTAAAGCAGAAATGATCTCTTAGCTCCACATTTCTCTTGTGAACACAGTGTAAGGCTCTGCAGCTATTTAAATATAATTTTAGAGGGTAAATACTGCTGGCCATCACCTACCATGTCTAATATAATGCCTTTATACAGTACATGAAACACTGAGACAGGTCAACCTAGTGTAACACGATTTTTTAAAAAATGGACCAAGCTCAATCTTTTGAGTTATTGCTAAAGAAAATAGATGCACTATGCCTTCAGACTGGTATTAAAAACCCAAGATCTTTCGATATTCCATTCCAGTGATGGTGTTTTACAAACTCTTAGCAAAATTGTTTACAGTATACCATGCCATATGCCTCCACAAAATATCACAGAGTAACATCATTATTCCAGCTTCATAATGCCACAACCACCTGCCCTGAATCAAACAATCCAAACAGATCCATCCAATAAATGTGTGCACAAACTCATAAAAGGGGCAAATATGTGACACTGTCTTTATTAAATTATATTTTAATTTAGATTAGCTTTTTCCCCCTCATGACTGGTTTAGTGGCAAAGGAGAGAAGTATGTCTCTCCTTTGCCACTAAAACAGTAATGATATGTGTGTTCTGACACCTTTGTATTGGAACAAGCATTAACCTGTCCTTAATTTGAGCAGTAGCTGTTCTATTTGATCGGACTAAACAGGCTGGTCTTGGCTCCCCATGTGCATCAGTGAGACTTGGCCACCCACGACCCTGTGCCAGCTCACCAGATATCCATCCTTGGATCACTTTTATTTCCTGACTGCTGCAGCCTGGGAACATCCCACAAGAGCTGCAGTTTTGGAGTTGCTCTGACCCAGTTGTCTAGCCATCTCAATTTGGCCCTTCTCATAGTAGCTACATTTTCATTATCTTCTTACAATGGTGGCTGGAAGTGGGTGGGATATACAGTATTCAGCAGCAAATGAACCCTTTTTTTTTTTTAAGTTGATGTGTTGGAAGCAGAAAAAATGGACAAGCATAAGAATTAGAGTGACTTTGACAAAGGTCAAAATGCTGCCATGATGTACTACTTATTTCAGAAAATACGAAGTGTCTAATCCAAATTCTAGACCTCTCCTCCGTGTCTTAGATTAGTGTGTGTGTAAAATCTAATATCTGACTTCAGACATTTCTGATATTTATTCCGGGGATCATCAATTGTAGGACCTTGTCAAAGACAAAGCATGCACCATTGCTCTTTTATTTTACCACTTTGTGTTAGACTTTCTTACACTGACAGTAGTGTCTAATTGAATTCCTGCCTAATTCCCGTTTAATACAATTACGATCATTGATTGCCAATAAGCGTGACAAGGCGGCTTGTTTGCTATGGTTTATATTATGCTGTGATTTCGTTGCTCTTTTCACCTGTCATGGTGTTGGTTAATTACAGTACGTGTTCACAGACTTCTGGCTCACAACGTTTACTTGTTTTCCGTCCAGTTGTTTCTGTTTTAGTCAGCTCATAGCTTTTTTTCTTTTTTTTTTTCTCCTTTTCTATTTCTGTGGTTTCCTGATTTATGACTCTTGTCTTTTTCATCCAGTTGTTATTATGGATATTTCTTGTTTAACTCTGTCTCCCTGTTCTATGATGTTTACTAGACAATGACTAAGACGCCCTAACATCCTTACATTTTTTGTTTGTTTTAAACTGGGCTTGGTGCACCTGAACCTACTGTTCTGAATGTTTCATATTCTGCCAAAAATGTAGTATCTAACCCACACTCACATGCAGCCAGTCTTTAGGAAGTCCTGTGTAAATGCCCCGGTTTTAATCGTAGTCCCTTAATATTCCCACATCCTGGATTTTAATATTAATTGTTTGCCTTGTTTAAACACACAGAACTCCATACTGACTACACAACTTCATGAATTATGAATACTGACTGCTTTGTGAACCTTCTGAATTTTAAGGGAGCTCTTTCTGCTATTTGTGAAGTGCCGAAGGCTGTGTGCTCAAGCAAAAACTCTAATTTCATGGTAAAAAATCAGCACCTCCAGGTAGAAGTCCCCCCCCACAAGGCCTGTGCATACCGAACTAGACGATCAGCGCTTACTTCTCCACAGGCCACGGAGTATAAGTGACTATGCAAGGACATACACACACTTACATTCCGGCATATCAATGTCGTCTGCACAGCTGTTAGGCGGAAACTTTATTATATAATGTACGATATTGATAATCTATTGTGATTCGTTGTATAATAAAGTTCATTCTTCACAAAAAAAAATGTTGTTTATCTTTGTTCTTTGGTTTCATGCTAATGAGAAATATGAAGCGCTGGCGGTCGCACTAACTCGTTTATTCCATCTTTCATTAAGATACCAGCTGCTTTGTGCATTGCTGTTTTCTGCTCAGATCCATTTATTCATTTCTTTCTGCCATGGTCTATCCCTCCTCATTTTTTTTAGGAAGGATTTGGCAAAATAGCAAAGGTAGCAGTGGGGGAGGCAGGCAGAGACAGACTGGGTTATGTTATGCAATCGTGGTTATTTATAAACCAGCACCAAACACATTAAAATGAAGCACTACAGGCTCGCAAATGTCACTGCGGTTTCCAGGGTTAAAGAAAACAAAAAGATTAACTGTTTAATGGCTGAAAACACAAAATATGTTCAATTGTGGTCAAATTGGGAAGCTCATTTTAGCATTTTATTTAATGTCATTTTAATCTAATCAACTACTGTAGATACACTGATTTAAGTATAACATTCCCCTAGTTACCAACCAATATATAAATCCAGGGGCTTTAAATTAATACACTTGAATATATGTCTCAATTCATCTACATAAGGATAAATTTCAGTGGCCGTAGCTAGCATGGCATGAGGCATGACATGTGACATTGTTTTTACAAGAACATCTTTAGGCAAGTAAAACAAGTCTTTCACATTACATGTATGTTATTTTAGCTACCTTTTAGGATTATTGTTGCATTGTACAAACTAATCTCAATAAAATCTTGGTGAACAGATGTTGTAGCAGACAGGTTATGATAAATCTGCAATCACAGAAGGTTATTACATTCTGTTTATGTTGTCCAGCGGCATAGTTTGGGATCATGCAAAAAGAAAAAAAGAAAAAGAAAAAAGAGAGAGAAGCATTCTTTAAAATGAGCTTTTATCTCATATATAAGATATTAAGATGCGTTATGTAAAAATACTTTAAAGTACTGTAGGGATGCTTTTAAATATATACAGTATGTGTTCATAGTTTATTCTTATCAATTGACAAATTGTAAAGTAAATAAAAGAGATCCAAATCAAGTAAATATTTGGTGACACCATCCTTTGCATAAACATACACACTCTTGCATACAGTTTTTGAACTCAGCAGGTAGGTTGGATGTAGGCTGCATCACATCCTTCTGCCTCTTCATGTAATCCCAGACAGAGTTAATGATGTTAAGATCAGGGCTCTGTGGGGGCCAAACCATCACTTCCTGGGACTATTTGTTCTTCTGTATGCTGAAGATAGTTCTTAATAACATTAGCTCTATGTTTGGGGGTCATTAACCTGCTGGAGAATACATTTGGGGCCAATTAGACACCCAGCTGATGCTCGATAGATACAAGTATCTGCCTGTATTTTTCCGCATTGAGGACACCATTAATCCTGACCAAATCTCCAACTCTATTTGCAGAAATGCAGCTCCAAACTTGCAAGTAACTTCCACTGTGCCTCATTATTGTCTGCAGACACTCATTATTGTACAGCTCTCAAGCCCTTCAGTAAACAGCCTGCATCCTGGTACAACCAAATATCACAATTTTTTCACTAAGTCAATCAGTCCAGACCACCTTCACTAAATTTTCATGCATAGTTGAGTCACTTAGCCTTGTTTCCATGTCAGAGGTATGGTTTTTGGGCCAGAATTCCTCCATGGAGACTACTTCCGGCCAGGCTATTCCAGACAGGAGATGGGTCCCACTGGTTCCCACCACCTCCTTGTTGATGGCGCTGATGGACATCTCCCGATGTCTAACGTAAGTAAGCATGATGTATCCTTTATCTGCTGCATTAAGTTTCCTTGGCCGATCTTGCATCTTGTTGCTGTGCTCAGTCTTGACATGCTGTGCCATAAAACTGTTCTCTAAAACCTCACCGTACACCTGACTCTCATCCACAAAATCCCTGACTTTGTGCAAGTATAATAATTTATGCAGGTTTGAAGCCAAAGAGATGTCACACCAAATATTGATTTAATCGAAGATGTATGACTGCCAGAAATTCATTAGTTGTATTTGGTCACAATGGCACTAAATCTGATGCCAGGGAGCCTGTGACGTTATGTGTGCTCAAGACCAAGGAATTCTTTTACAGTTTTATTCGCTGCGACAGCAAAACTTTTCTTTAAATTCTCCAGTGCAAACCGTGTTTGATGCATAACAATTCATGAATTCTTGTTAGTCAAATAGATAAAGCACTAAGTTTACATGATTTGTTTCTGAATTCATATTTATGATCATTTATTATCTTTAATTATAATACAAGCAAGCTGGCTGGCTGAGAAAGGGAGATGTTCTGTGAACTGGCCCATTCATGTAACTTATCCTTGTCTAAAATGCAAATAATTTGTTCATTTCATCTCATCATCTATACCGTTTTATCCTGTATACAGGTTCGCAGGGGCATGGAGCCTACCCCAGAAGACTTAGGGCACGAGGTGGCGTACAACCTAGACAGGGTGCCAAGCCATCGCAGGGCACATACACATACAGTAAACAGGCTCAATCACACAATATGGGCAATTTGGGAACGCTAATTATCCTAAACTGAAAGTCTTTGGACTGTGGGACAAAACCGGAGTAGCCGGAGAAAACCCACTAACATGCAAACTCCATGCACACAGCGACGGGAATCAAACCCAGACCCTGCAGGTGCAACGCATCAGTGCTAACCACTAAGCCACTGTGTTGCTGCAAATACTTTGTTGTTAAATTAAATGATTTTAAAATAATATAATGCTCATGTCTAAAGTTGAAAGTCAGAGCACTGACACTACAACCATATGTGTTAGATCTTTTTAGAATTTGTTCTTGGTATGTTCAAGAGATGAGCGATTGAGTTGATCATCGTGGCATATTTACAGTACAGATGTGTTTCATTAAAATACTGGTAGAACAAAAGGGGAATGATAAAAGAGCTCTTAACATTATGCTGAACTAGGCTGTGTCTGTCTTTTCAGGTGACTATTATGGACACCCTAAGGCTTGTCGCTGAAGTGACTGATGATGTGCAATGAAAAGCTTCACTTTGCAGTTTACAAAGACAACTTTGCATGGGATTCAAAGCATTGCAGAATACATTTTAGGTATTTCAATGAAATTAAATATGTTAAGTAGGACTGTAGAGTCAGATATGCACAAATCTACAGCACAATAAACAGTACTGTAAAAAAAAAAAAAAAACTCTGGAGCTATTTCTTCATATTTTGCTTCCAAAGAGCCAGACTTTCTTGTATTTTTAATGTAGCCTTGAGGAATAGTTCTTCAGGCTTCCTGGAGGACTTTTTTGGCTATCTTTTTCATCAAGTTTTGGCTCTCATTTTCAGTCGAGTCCCTGTACCTGACCGATTTCAGATGATTTTTTGTTTACTAAATCACACATGGACCTACAGTATAAATCATTTAAACATAAATAGTATGCTGGTGATTAATATACTGGTGATGCTGAATGCTGAGTGGTTGGAACAGACGAGAGGGGAAATGAGGTTGCTGCTGAGGCTGTTACATAAACAACCAATTTAAATTGGATATTTTGACACTTTTTAGCCTGTCAAAGTAAAAATTAAATAAATTTTTTTTAATCCCATTTCTTTAATTTAATACACACAATTAAATTTAATTTCATATGAAGAAATGAGGGGTGGCTCGAGACAAATAAAATAAATATTGCTAAAGGAAATTATCAAGAGCAATTATACAATCTAATCGGTTACTTCACACTAAATAGTGGACCACAATATTAAGATGCTATTATACTGTATTTCCCAATGTAACTTGTTAAGAAGACAGATTGTTTTTTTCCAGGATTTTTAAATAATATTCCACATTATCCTTGTTTTTGACATCCTTTAACACAACCTGTACTGATTTCACAGTATACAGCTTTATAATGGTAATGATTTATATGGAGATGGGTTACTCTTTAGCCCTGGTTCCTCTCAAGGCTTCTTGTTGTCTCACGAAGGTTTTGACTTGTCCTTGCCACTCTTACTTCTGGCTTGCTGATTATAGATCTCAACCTACATCCATATTAATATAAAGCTATTATGAAAATAGACACTAAAGGAAAAAAAGAATAATTGAATCAAACATAAGTGGATAAGATTTTTCACTAGCTATTAGAAAAAATATGATTTAAAAGTACATTACAGATTATGTAAAACCTCCAATTGACATTTCTTAGATTAAATCAAGTCAGTTGACATGCTGCTAAAGCTCCATTTGCTCCCTGATGTGTCCAGGTGTTTTGATTCCGCTGTGAATTTAATTAAGCAAATGGTGCTACCAGAATAGTATTTTGTTTTTTCACATGCATGGATCTGAAATATCACATATCTCTATTTAAATAATAAAAATGAAATGTGGTTTTCTGGCTGCTGGTAGTATTGTGAGTTTTCATGCTGTTTCAGGTGCATCACCTGTTTCTCAGAGTGCTGCTGTCTTACCATTGTGTATAGAGGTGAGAGAATTGAGTGTGACAGGGCAGTAACAGTGTGTGTGCGTGGGCAGACACACACACACATATGGTCTCACCTGAATGCTTCGATGAGCCGCT
>JAQMYG010000004.1:15121414-15137715 GCA_030014215.1 Clariallabes teugelsi
CCACATCATTGCATTCAGTTTTTATTCACAATTTGTTTAGTGTCCCAACTTTTTTGGAATCCGGTTTGTATAATATATTCCCATTGTTGTGCTTATCGTGCCAGTTTTCTCCTTCCATTTTTGGTGCTTGACATTAATTCCTCATTTGCACTGATGATGTGTATCGCATGGATGCATGTATATTTATGAGCCGATCAGCATGAGACATGATAATCAAAGGTCTCGTTGCGAGGCTACACTGGATTTTATTAGCATAAACAGGTAATCATGCAGAAGAAGTGAGGTTATATCTATCTGTGAAGGCATCAGAATGTAGGCTGTGTCTTGGGTTACAACAAATTGATTAGCAGTGAGTTTGTATACACAAGGGATCAGGTTCTGTTTACTGCATAAGACCGATGGGATCAAAGGTAGATAAATGTTTGATCAATAAATAAAACTTTCTTAGACATGTTACTGAAGCTGGGAGATACTGTAGGCATCACAGTGGTGTTTGGGGTTTGATTTGATCCTGAGCTCTGTGGAGTTTTGCATGTTCTCGCCGTGTCCAGGTATTCTGGTTTCATCTCACAATACCAAGATGTCTCTTTTGATACTGATGCTGTGATGAATTTTGAAACCTTTTATCTGAGTAGATCTTAAAAATGGGTTTAAAAAAATAAGGGGGATAAATGTGTTGTAGTAGAGAGCCTAGGCGTGTTGTGTGATACCATGCCTAGAAGACATTCTGATGAGACTGATTAGATTAATTGTTATCACGGACTAGGACTAGGCTATCTCATGTTGTCAGAATGTTTTTTAAATTGAGCTGTGTTTTTGATGGAATCACTTATAGAGAGAATCACAGTATTAGTTTAGTTTTATTCCTATTTGTTTGCAAAATTCCTTCATTCATTCCTTCATTCATTATTTATTCATGTAATAAAAGCACTTTTTTTTTACAGCACTTGCTACAGTTGCTACGACCCCCATACATCACACATCACTGATGTTAGCGTCATGTCATGCTTGGAGAGACAGATTTCTATTAGTTCTTATTAAGTGCAGGGGGGGGCACTTGGTGTGAAAGGGTTGGTAACGAGCCCCTGTGCAGGGCTTCGGAGGGGGCGATGTGTGGGAATGAACTGCGGGAGTGATTGAGTGCACTTAAGGAAAGACTCTTCCCGTTCACAAATAATGTGGTCTTGTTAAACACAAAATAAATCTGCTTCACAAAGACATAAACTAATGTCTGTACACAAAGTGCAGAGTCTACAGTAGGTGGTCTATACTGTATTGCGCACATCTCTACTGATTACCTTTATAGAGGCATCGCACATGAGGGTTATCACTGTTGCCCTAAAATACACATACACTGTTGCCCTAAAATACTGTACATGTAAAACATGAAAGATCATTTAGATTCTAACCATGAACAGCATGACAAATGGTATGAGGCTAAAATGCAATCAATAATGTGCATATTTGTACCAATCTATTATTTATATTTGAGCACAGTGCTGATCACTTCACAATGAGAAAAAAAGAAAAACACAAATTAGGATGGAAATTAATTACTGCCATCAACGCAAAACATCACATGCAATAAGACCGCTGAAATGTACCGCATTTGGAAGATGTCCTTAATCAGAGCTATTAACATTGTGGCATTTATGCAACTGAGAAGTTCGGTTAATTATTTTCAATGTTTGTTCAGATACATGGATTTTAAAGAAATTGTCAGAAATTAACTACATTAAGCAATTAATTTGATTTTCAGTGAAATACATTGTATCGACAAAAGACATTTGGACACCTGACCATCACACCCATATGTGATTCTACCCCACAAATTCGGAAGCAAAAACTGTACAGAAATGCCTTTGTATGTTATAGCGTTAATACCCCCTTGTGCACAAAGTCACACGCTCATTCACACACTCCAGGCAATTTGGGAACCCCAATCATCCTAATCTGCATGTCTTTGGACTGTGGGAGGAAACACGGAGTACCCAGAGGAAACTCACCAAGCACGGGGAGAACATGCAAAGTCCATGCAGACAGACCCCAAGGTGGGAATCGAACCCGGACCCTGGAGGTGCAAGGTGACATTGCTTACCACTTTACTAAACTGGAACAGTGACTGCACCCTAGCACCTCCTAACCCGACATCAGTGCCGAACCTCACTAATGCTTCTGTAGTTGATTGAGCAAATTCCCAGAGCCACACAATAAAATCTATTGTTATATCTTCCCAGAAGAGTAGAGTTTATTTGAACTTTAGAGGTCACTTTTTTTTTATTTACAAAAAGCACAGATGAGTGTGGTGGTCAGGTGTTTCCAACACACAGTGTATACGAAACTCCTACTAAAGCGGCAACATACTGTATGATTATAGAAGGATCATCAATAGCAGAAAGCAGAGCAAAACACATGAAGCAATCATACAGCATGGTAAATTTCAGATCTATCCTACAGTGAACATTTTTCTCTTAATCTTATCACATATAAAAAAAAATACAGCACAATCCACACATCCCATGTGCTTCCTGGCCTGTAAACAAGCATCATATATTAGCCTTGGTTACTTTAGACAAAGATTCAAATATTTGTACACAGTCTCATTTTAAAGCCCGCCACTGATCTATTTATTTAAGCCACAAATTATTGCTACAGCTAAATTTAACTACAAGTGTGATGTCAGTAAAACACATGGCAGAAATCTGGCTCTTTGTGCATTTTGGCCAATAGTCCCCACAAGGTCAAAACTGTTAGGTATTCCTATTTTCCTTGGAGCATTTGTTCCCCACCAAAACACACACACACACACACACACACACTGATATGCACATCTACTGAGTACTGAAGTCTAAAATATTAAAGCTTAGCAAGAAAGTGGCACCAAACAGGAATTTAAATTTTGGGTTCCATCTTGTTACCATGACAGTTCAATTTATTTCTCTCATATATTACAGTCTCCGAAAATCTTTGAATATTTTTTTTTTCTTCTCAGGTATAACACGACTTTGAGTAAAAGCTCCGAATCATTGGGACTGCATGGGAGGACTAAATTCTCAATCTGGAGCTTACATTCTATTTGTCTGTTTTTATCTGAAGTTCTGATAAAAGCTCAGGCAGACGGAGATAAGGAAGGAAAACGAAAAAGAAGAAGAAAAGACAAAAGTCTTGGCAGTCAAGTGTCAAACTAATGAAGGGGATGACGATTAGGAGGCTAATTTTGATGTAGATGAATGGGAATGAGAAAGATGATGATGAATGAGCCAACCTGAAGAAACCAGCTTTATCCTAATCTATAACGGGTCACATTCTAATCCATAAATCTTGGCCTGTACTACCGCACTAAGTTCTCGAGTCTCCCAAAAAAAAAAAAAAACGAAGCCTCTAAAGCACACACTCTAACATTGAACAACAGGCCCAAAAAGCACAACGCCAAGCCAATCACACACTCCATTCAAACATCGGCTTCTTCCAAACTACCATCTCCACAGCATCTTGCACCCTACCTGCTTGTTTTTGAGGTCAAGTGAGAGTTCGTAGTCAGAAGCACTGGCATGGCTGCAGGCCCCGTTCCTTTGCACCCTCATAGGAGAGGATGCGGTGTGGTGCAGACTGGGCCTCCTGCCTCCTCCTCCTGTACCTCCCCTCCCTCCTCCAGCCTCCTCTTCCTCGGTTTCTTTCTTTCCTTCCTCCTCTAGCTTCTCCTGCTGCTGATGCTGCTCTGGGGACTCAGCCTTGGCATTCGTCCCTTCTTTCTCATTCTCTTTCTCTTTCACCTCCACCTCCACCACCACCACTGGCTCTGGAGACTCTCGTACCAGTTCTCCTCCTCCATCCCCCCCTCCTCCATCAGCAGGTGGTGTAGAGACATCTCCATCCGGAGGTGGTGCGGGGCCGTCGGGGGACCCGGAAGGAGTGTCTTCACTGCTGAAATGGAGAAAATGCAGAGTGAGCCTGCAGCCATCTGACCTCGTCCTCCAGTTGGTGCAGGCGGAGCCCTCCCTTTCTCTGGTTCATTCCTTCTCTCGGAGGAAAGGGACAAAGAGAGACGAGGGCACCCTGCCATCCACTGCAGGGCAGGACTGGCACACTTACCCCACAAGCAGAGGGACGGGGTAAAAGGACACACAGTGACTCGTGACACACACACAGACAACAAGACACAGCCATGCAGCTCTTGGTGTGTTAGGCAGCAGGTGTGCGTATGTGTGCGAGTGTGTGTTTGTGTGTGTGTAGGTGTGAGTGTGACCCGCCAGCCTTGCGCTTTCACTCTGCCTGACTGAAGCAGTCCCATTGGGATGAAGCGTGTAAGACTCTCTGTGTGCTCTGGGGGATGTACATGACAGCAGGAGAGCGGCTTTGCTTTCTTTTCTGTAGCAGCTTGCTGATATTAGTATGGGAGCATGGGACTCTCACTTACAAAAAAAAAAAAAAAGTCATTGTTTCTCTCTCTTAGCCTTCTGTCTCTCCATCTTTTTGCTCATATTCATATTCTCTCCTTTATTCCCATTCCCTTTTGTCTCTGAAATTTTGTTTTGATTCAATTAAATAAGATTTTATTGGCATTAGAATACAGTACTGCTAACGCACTGTAAGGCTTAAAAGTTTAATTGGTTGTGACTGAATGTCTTTGTTGGCTTCACACACTCTTCTAGGGATATAACCAAATATAACTATAATATCCAGAATACACAAATAATATGTTTCTAACAGATAGAAATACAGATAGGAGATAAGAGAGCTTCCCGAAATATTTGCAGGACATCTGATTGTGATGAGAGATGTGCACCAGGACTGGGACTATGTGGGACACAAGAAAGAGGTTTCACACAGATGTGAGCAAGTGGTCAGATAAGAAGCTTGTGGAACAAAGAAAGACATGCATGATGATTTTACTGCATCCTTAGTAGCTGCCAGGTTACCTTTTTTCCCCTTTGGACTTTTACATTTAGGCATTTGGTAGATGCTCTTATCCAGAGCGACTTATATACAGTAAGTGCTTTGAGGTTTCCCATTATTAAATATATCCTTACACTGGTTCACTAGATTACTAACTACAGTAGGAGTACCATCAGTTCCACACAGTTGAGAATGATTTTTTAATCTATTTTTTTAGGTGGGGTGGGAGACTCACTTCATCTAAACCTCTTCAATAAGGGTAATGGGGCCTGGGGCCTATTCCAGGAGACTTACTGTAGGGCAGGAGGCAGGTTACACTCTGGACTGGGTGCCAATCCATTGCAGGAAACACACACGTTCATTCACATACAATTTGAAAACAGACAATTTGGATAATCCGCATTTTTAGGTTTCAGAAAATGCACACAGACGCGAAGCAGGAATTGAGCCCGGACCCTGGAGGTGCAACGAAGTGCTGGTCCCTATGGGGACATTTAACCCAATTACCTGAGAATCAGATAGGTCTTTAGTCGTCGCTTAAACATTGCCAATGACTTTGGCTAAACAGGCATCTAGAAGAAGTTCATTCCACCACCTAGGAGACTTTGGAAATTAAATGAACTACTTAAAAAAATTACTTTTCTTTTGGATTTTTCCAAGTGTTTGCCAGAGTTTCACTCGCCCACCTTTTGTCTCGCTCACCCTTCCTTGCCGTCTAAAGGACATCGGTATCTGGTCTTGCATTCCAAATGATAGGAGCTCTTCTGCTTTGGTGGCCTGACAGAATTTGGTAGACTGCTACTCATGAGTAAGGACCTGCTACAAATTGAAGATCATTCTGTTGATATTGCAGTCCTTTCATTGTTGCTGATTTTCCACCACCTTTACCACGCAGTGTGATTAGAACCTTGCATTTTAGAACCTCTCCTATTTTTCTCCTAAACAGTTTTTATATGTATTTTGTATTATATTGTATTTTATTTCCTTCGTGGAGAGTGTACGACTGGTTGTTAGCAGTATATAATGGCAATTTAGACATGCCTTTGAGTTTTGGCTTTATAAAAAAAAACCTGACATCATTTTCCTGAGTGCTCCTTTTCTTTCACGTTATGCGTTCTTTTCTTTTTCCTTATCCTTCTCTGTCAATGTGTTTGACCATGTAAATCTGATGACAGAAGCACTCTCTGGTTGTCTTGTTCCTAACTTAGCACAGAGGAGTATTAGAGAGTGATCCTATATTCAGGCTCGCTCAGGCTTTTAACAGAAAGTCTTCTGCCTCTTACATAAATCTATGCATGAAGCAGGATCTCAGTCTTTATGTTTTGACGCTCATTGCAAACAGATGGCACACATGGCGCTGCTCTAACTTTAACACGTATTCTGTTTTTTTTTTTTTTTTATATATATACTCACAAATTTTGCATTATAAAAAAGTCACATGTACAGTATGTGCATTACAGTACATACAAGTACATACAAGTACATACAAGAATGAATTATCAACAGGGCCTGCAGGACAATTTTTCTGGAGTAGTGGCCAGCAGGGGACCTTTAACTAACATAGAATTAAATTAAGTGATTAGCCTATTCACACAAAATGAGAAATGTTATTTGTGTAGGTATGGATTTGTAACTATTGACACTATTAGCTTTGAATCAAGGGGCCACCTCTGGTTCTGAAAACTGAAGCCGAAGCGGAAGTACCAATGTGCAGTTCCTCAAATGTCCACTGGAGGCAGGCTCCAAAAGCAAGTCAATCCCCATAAACCCCCATGTTGAAATGCTTAGCTAACTTGTTTACTGTATGGAGACCAACAGATTTGATCTCTATAGCTAGATTTCTTATTCATGACAACTGTAGAGGGTGAATTTGTATTTAAACCATCAGTTAAAATTATATTAAGCCATAAAGTCAGGCCTAACTACTGTATGAGCATGACCAATTTGAGTGACAGCTGCATTGCTAGTGCATCACTTTAGCTAACCAGCTAACTGGAATCGTGTAGTTTAACTTACCATAAGAAATGTAGGAGTTTACACAGGCTGACATGTAGTGTATGACTCACAGTTTACTCAAATGCATTAGAGTATAAATTTACAATGGCCATCATAGCATTTTAGCTAAGCAAAATCTAATCTTGCTACCTTGTGGGTGGTAACTGAATTAGGTAGGTGGGCTCAAATCAGCCAGGCTCTGTTCATTCTCCCAAATGAGAAAGTCTAAAAATTAACCAAATTAAAAATTGTCCAAAGTAGACTTCTTTCCAATGCGTTGGAACTTATTAAAAAGCCACACTTTGATGATCTGGTAGACGAGTTTACGAGATGAAAAACAAGAAACGGAACCAGTCACCTATAGTAAAACTGCCTTCTGTGTATCACTAAGACTTCTCAAATACTCTTAATGGATTTATATAATAGCAACGAAAGCACTTTATTTTTGAAAGTTAAGATTCCTGCCCAGAGGCCCATTACATACTAATCCATCCCTGTTCTTATGTTGTTTGTGACTGCTACTGTAGTATGATAAATGCTTTGTCTCTGTTTGGCTAAGTCAAGTTCTTCTGAACCCTGCACATCAAATTTCCTTATTCTGAGTGTTATGTATTTTTGACCCGGTAAATAAATATAAAAGAGGGACAGTTTTTACTAAACGCCCTCAGTTCAATAACGCATATAACAGGCTTCACCCTTTGGAACATAACACAGTGACACAGTAGTAACTGAGGCTCTCACACTGGCAGAGATTTTTGTTAAGACGATGTTACATTTGAGAGAACGCTCACACTTAGCATTATCACAACAAAAGACCTGGAAGTCTCATTTAGACACAGTAGGGGTTTAAAAGATTTTTTTCACAATGAGGTGGAAATATTGATTTAAAAAAAAAAAAAAAAAAAAAAAGCATTATTGGTAGAAACTGAAGCAAAGGAAAAGGCCTAAGCCACGGCCATATCTCATTTCACCACTTGTTCCCTCCATTGCCAAAGGGGCACAAGATAAACGTCAAGAGATATAAATCTGTACCTTACTGAAATCGCTTGCAAGACAAGTCAGGAGTCAGTAAACACAGAATCCGAGCCTTGCTTTAAGCATATGGAGCACGCCAGTCACACAGTATATCTCCATGACGACAAAGATAGAGAGATGTCTTGGGAAAACAGGAAATTAGTGCTAATAAAGCCTTGATGCTTGATTACTTACTATACATTTAATGAACTTATAAACGAATAGATAATATCATTTAATTAATGTCTTCTTTAGCATCTTTTATTCATTCATTTATCTTCAGTATCCACTTTATCCTGGTTCATGGTGGCATTACAGCATACGTATGCTGGGCAAATTACTTGTGGCTCTATCTTGTCTCTTTAGTAATCATCTTACCAAGCTTACATTCCAAAGAATATACAATAATTGTAAACTTGTACAATAAATAGGCAGAAAATTAACACAACATAATATTAACACATTAACATTGATTATCAATTATATAGCATTAAACTTGCGACAGGATCACAGGCACCCAATGTTCATTCATGCATGCGGGGGCAGCAAAGGCCAGCCTGTCCGTTCCGATTACCCAGAAAAGCAAATGCAGCACAACTCGCCTTAAAAGGTCTGGCCACAACAGAAAGGCACCTTAGAATACTCAGAGTCCGATGTGCACGTAGCCCGGCAGGCAAAGAGCCCAAAGCTAATTACGCGGCTTCCAAACTTCCCAGATCCCAATCTGATCAAGAACCCATGGGATGCACCAGACAATCTAGTCTGATCCATGGCAGCCCCACCACACAACCCATAGCACCCCAAGGATCCACGGCTAATGTCCTGGTACCAGACACCACATCACACTCCCTGAGGTCTTGTGAAGTCATGCCCCAAAGGACCAGAGCTGCCCACAATATTGGGCATAATGCTTTGTGATGTAATGTTATGGCTAATAGGTGTAAATGTCTGCATGCTTCCTCAGCAGTATGATAGTGATTTACAGAATAAAAATAGGTGACAACAAAAACAAAGAACTCCTCTTTCCTAAGGTGTGTCTAAGTGTTTTCTCTTCTTTTTTTTCATCTCTGCCCTTTCAGAAACATTGCTGCAACCATCTTCAAGTTCGAACTCTCCAGTCACGCTAGAAAAAATCTGTTATGTCATTTATTTTTTATGAGATGGGAGCTAGAATGAGACCAAGCCATCAGAATACACAGAGGTTAAAAGAAGGATATGCACTTAAAACACACACACACACACATGCACCAGGACAACAGAAAAGTGTTTGCACTAGCGTTGAAGGATCACCTACAGTACAGTAGGTCTCTAGGTAGGAAGGTTGGCAACACTCTCTCAGCTTTAAGAATAATACGGCAAATAAGTTAAGTGGGATTCTGTTCACTATGTGCTAACCTTTACACTCTCCACAAACTGGAAGTAAATAAATTATAATAAAACAGCATGCATACATGATACCTACTGTATGTCTGCACCCATACAGTACAAAGTGACTTTTGTGTGTATGTTTTTGGCAAATGGTGTCCCAATTCAATGTATAAGCACAACAGCATTTCAACTTTGCATGCCTCCAATTTTTGCCATGTTTACTAAATCCCTTTTTGGCCTATGGCCATGCATTCAAAGCCCCTGGATGTGTAGTTCTATAGGAAAGTAGTTAATACTCAACCCCTTACACTCGTCTTTGCCAAGAAACTTCTTTTCAATCCTTCTTGCCTCTCAAGTATAGCCTGCACACTATACACTTTGTGTATTACTGCAAGACTGCAACGGGCTGCAGTGTCTTCTGTTTCCTCTGCAGCAGATTATTGGCCTGAGTGTGGTGCTGCACAGTAGAATGCTGATAGACATACACTGCACATATTGTACCACTGCAATGCAACACCGAGACGTAGAGCATGCATGCAAATGCAAATGAAGCAATATGAACTCGCATATCTGAGCATCAAAATGACCTTTTAGAATGTAGATAAGGTTGCTGGATTAACATTTCAAAATCAGCAAGTAGAATCAGGATGTAATTTGAGAGGTGAAAAGGCATTTAGATTTTCCGCACACATTTCTGAATCATGAAAAAAATGTAAAACAAAATAATAATAAATAAATAAATAATTTTTTTTGCTGCTACCACTTCCCCCAGAACTGTTTATTTGTTAGGGAAAAGAAAGCACAATCCCAGTCCACCCACAGCATGCGTGGAACACTTAACTACAGTCGTGCCCACTTGGCATTTATCGCCACCAACAAAATGACTATTATTAATCAATTTGATACACAGCATCTCTATTTTTGCCCCACAGATGAACATAAGAGCCTAAACTAAGACTGCTTCTCCCACTCAGTGCTACAACAAAGCCCCCATGTCCGACAGGCATTGTGAGTAGGGTGACAGTTAAAGAGCCCCTTACGCCATTGTAGCTCTGCTTCTATACAAGCTTGAACCACAGTTTCTGGTTTGATGCAACAACAAAAAAAACTCTAACTTTCAGATATGTTGAATGTGACTGCCTTATTATTTATGGGCTTATAAATGTTTCCAATTTCAGGTTTAAAGAGACAAAAACAGCCTCTGTTTAAGTAAGACATTTTGGTGTGACTAAGAATTTCTCTTTAGCTAGGGTTATTATGGTGAGAATGAGAAAATATTGCAGTACTGTTAGATTAGCTTCTGTTTTGGAGGGGGTGGAGAAGATGTCAGAGGAGTCGTGAGGTGGATGCAAGTGGAGGTTTTCTTTAATAATTATTGTGACAAAAGCACATTGAAAGCATAACACTAACAGGGATTATGACTGAAAGAACATAAATGTGAGCTAATAACTAACGTGAAACAACACGACGGGGGCAAGACAAAGATATAATGCAAAGCTGGAGAACTTAAATAGTCAAAGTTCCAGTAGCAAGCACAAACTAGGTTCTGTATCCCAGTGCCTATACTGAACGGCCCTGACAGAGCAGCAATGAAGAAGAAAGAAAAAGAAAAAAAAACTCATCTTATTATACGCTTCAAACAGCAGCTTGCATGCCAACTTTGTCTAATTTGGTTGCTAGGAAACTAGTCATTGTGCCATGACAAACAGTAAAATACAAAAGCAATAAAGATTTATGGAATCTAATCCAGCCACCTGACTGATTCTATGCCATGCAGCTTCAACTTGCTTTCAGCTTGAAAATGGACCTTGCCTGCCAACCTTGACAAAGTATAACAAATGTATAAAAAGTCAAATGAAGGTATGCCATTTAATCAAACCTTCTGGCTGACTGTGTACCATGCTCCCTATCCTTATGGAATAATTTATAGTCAGTCAATTTCATCTCAACAAATTTTTTTACTTTGTTGTTCATTTGAGGTTAAATTGTTCACAATAAGTTACCTTTTTGGTCTCAGCAAATTACAATTTAGCTGACAATAAGATTGACAGAGTGGTCCAAAATTTTGTTGCTACAATTAATTTGTAAGCAAATGACTGTAAAACTTAAGTTCCTCACTATGTTGATACAGCAAATCTAATAAATATAAATACGCTCTATGGTTAATTGTTTGTGCACACATGACCATCACTACGATGAATGAAACTAAGAGACCCAAATCTGTTTGAGCATGACAAGCCCTTGTGTACAAAGTTGAGATTTGCCAAGGTTGGAGTGGAAAAACTCAAGTGGCCTGCACAGAGCCCTGACCTCAACCTCAGTGAAAAGCCTTGTGATGAAACAATGGGCCCCCCTTAACCAACAAAGGTGCATGACCTGATTAATTCTTTTGTGGCTGACTTAACATGGTTCAGAGTAAAGCAATGCTTCAAATACAGTACCGTGCTCTGTGGAAAGTCTTCCCAGAATAGTGAAGTTTATAATGTGATTTAATCTGTAATGGAAATGTGATGGTCAGATGTCCAAAACCATTGTGCCATACACCAATCAGCCAGAACACTAACACAACCACTGGGTGAACTGAAAAATAATAATGATCAATTATACACTAGTCAACTAGCAACAGAGACCAAAGGCTAGCCCGTCCGGTCCGATCCCACAGAAAAGCCAATGCTGACCATGACCAAGGCACCAGCATACCTAGTGTGTCACGGAGAGTTCAAGATTGATGACCAAGTCTCCAGATTCCCAAGATCGGGCAACTACGGTATGTGCCAGACAAACAAGCCAAACCCACACAAGGCCAACCCATAGCACCCAAAGGATCTGCCATGTGTGGCATAAGGAAAACCTACGCCATATTACAATTAATGATATGGCTGATGGGTGTGTAGTGTATGTAAGACTTGTAAGAAGATTAAAAATGACTGAAATTGGATTAAGGACTGTCCAACTGTCCAATGTGTTATTACGTGTACCTTGTAAAAAAAAATGTGGTTAAAAAAAAAAAAAATAATAATAATAAATGATCAAAGGAATTCACTTTGATCGAGAACACATGGCTTGGTGAAGTTGGCTCATTAAAAACCAACAGTGGAAATTACAGCTATTTTTAATGGTGAAAGTACTGTAAATCCAAAGACAAATATGACAAGAATTCACAGGATTGGGACTAACTAGCTCCACAACCATAACTGAAATTAATCAGGAAAAGCAACTTCAGTTTGCTAGGAAGTATAAAGATTGGAGTTTGGAGCAATGGAAAAAAAAGTCATGTGGTCTGATGAATCCAGACTGACCCTATTCCAGAGCGACGGGTGAATCAGGATAAAAAAAAGGAAGTAAATGAAGTGACAGACCCATCATGCATAGTGCCCAGCGTACAAGCCGGTAGAGGCAGTGTTATGATCTCAGGTCGCTTCAGTTGGTCAGGTCTAGGTCTATTATGTGGCAATAAAATGAAGTCATCTGAATGTACTGAACTGTCCCATCAATTGATTTTTTTTCTTATTTGATGGCATGGGCATATTCCAGGCATTAGGAATTATTTTCACACATAAATTGGCCAACATGTCTTGTATCCTATAATCAAAGATAATGGCAGTCAAATGAACTGTGTGCATATTGTTTTGATAGTCTGTGTTCAGTAGACATGTTGCTGTTTCATTGCCCCTAGATATTTATAACAATGCAGCAGTAAGTCCGAATTGAGCTCTAGTTACATCTACTTAATATAAAATGTCCAGGTCTGTAAAAAGTTTGTCTGACTATTCTCTTGGTTTATTGTTCTACTTTCCTCACCTCTACTGTCACTTCTATGGTACCACCTTCTTTACTCCTGAAAACAATTTTCATGCTCCCTATTTTTCTGAGAAGCACATTAATCACCATGCCCTGTGGAAAGTAAGGCCAGAATGGAAAGTCAGAGTGGAAACTGCATAAAGAAGTACAGTTACCCTTGTGTTATATGGTCAACGCTGCAATAGGATGATCCTATTCCTTCTCAGATATATCTATAGAGTATGTCATTTGCTACAGAGGACACACACAAAGACAAGGAGGAAGACTTTGGGAAAAAGAGAGCATTTTATCTAGTGTAAATGTTGAAAGATAAAAGAATGAACTGGAGAAAAAAAGCATAAGAGCAAAACAGCAAGATGCACAGAAAGAGAATCACTGAGGTTTTGGTGCAGTAAAACACTAGGACATTCCACTACTCTGGTAATGCAGTAATGGCAGTGAAGAGCTGACACTATCATATTTTCACATATACTACTGAGTATTATCACAAAGCTACAGAAAAAAATGCTTCAGCAGCATGATTTAAGTACAGATAACCCTGTTATGACCTACTGTAGTTCCTGCTGTGGATCCATGTCCTGGATCCTACTGACGCGTTTGGTAGCATGGGTGAATGCTTCACATGATAAACCTTTGACATTTATACTACATAGAGTTCTGATTGGTTTTGTGGTTTCCTAAACTGAAATATCGGCGCCACAGTCGCATTGCACCACCGGGGTCCGGGTTCAATTCCCACCTCGGCCTCTGTGTGCATGGAGTGTGCATGTCCCCCCCGTGCTTAGTGGGTTTCCTCCTGGTACTCCGGTTTCCTCCCACAGTCCAAGGACATGCAGATTAGGCTAATTGGCGTTTCCAAATTGCCTGTAGTGTGTGAATGCGCATGTGACTGATGACCGGTGATGGTGAAATTGCATTTCCTTTCCGGTCAACTGAACAACTCCCCACTAACTATACTTTTATCAAAACTCAGTTGCCAAACATTAAATAATTAGACATTTAGAATCATCCACATCAGGATCTGAGCTAAAAGTCACTCTCAACACAAGTCTCATCTCATCATCATTATCATCACTCCACTGTTTACTCTACTATCTCTATCAGCTCTTAAATCAATGCGGATCCATTCTGTTGACCAAATGCATATATTTTCCCTCTTAATGTCTTTTTATTAGGGTTTTAACCTTTTTAAATGTTGCATGCAGCCATCTATACAGCTTGCGTCTGTGCTCTTCTCTGTTTTGATGATGATGAGACGGCACAGGTGCACTGCAGACATTTTGACAGCCAGGATGCGATTTCAAACAGAATCGATTAGCTTTATCCTTAATTTTGCTACAACGCATACAGTAGTTATCCAGCAGTTTGACCAAACCATGATATACCGTATACTATGTGTTTGAAATTACACTTATCTAGCACTGCTTTAGACATCCTTAGGCTGATGCCTCACGATTACTCATGATATTTGCAGGCAGACGTCAAGGCAAGGTTGGAAAGTAACCTAAATAAAAACACTCCCGGGACATATTAGTGGAATACACTCGTGGCCTCTAAAAGCAGAATTGTCAAAGTATATTACCATATAAAATCTTTAGCATACTTTACAGAATTCTGCCGCAGTGTCAGCTGACTTTTTTTTTTTCTAGCTTGACTATTCTAAGAATGATTTCTCAGTATACGAATCACATAATCGTGGGTGAAATAAATCTATTTTGTAATTCTGACATTCAAGAGTGGAGCCTTCTGCAGAATATACATGCATAGCCCTTTCTGAACCATTTTAAGAAGTATTTAAGCTCTTCAATGTGTCTGTCTCTTGAGCTCAGCACTCAATAACAGCTCAGATCGATTTCTGACTGAACCTTTCTCTCCATTTCTCTCCTTCCCCCCTCTCCTGCATGAGGGATTCAGGGCGTGCATGACGTGGGGAGGTCAGAGCTGACATGGAGCACAGAGAAAAGAGGGTCAAGCCCTTGTTCAGGCCACCGGGATGGGATGTGTGAATGCTGCGAGTGTGCTGACAATGAGGTTACCGGGAGCGTAGGCATCAGCACTATGCTAATGGAAATCTACGACACACCGCCAGAACCAAAGAAATTAATAAAAAAAAAACAAACAAAAAAAAACATAAAGAACACAAAATATAAATAGGTATGGTGACATTTCCCAGTAGCATCAAATCCCAACATATTCACAAACACATATTATATACACACACATCATTATGGTGAGACTAGTGCTGTTCCACTAAGCATCACCCAATCAACAATTCTATAGATTTCACTCTGCTGCACTTAACAAACCAACACTTGTCACTCATTTCCTCTGGAGCTGAAGGAACTTTCAACTTTGCTGATAATTAGGCATTAAAATGTGCATTCGTAAGCACTAGCAGGCTCCCCACAGGAAAACGCGCCATCTTTCGCATTTGATTTGATCATAATTTATATAATCTCTCAAAACATGTGCCCGGACAGGCAACTGAAAATATTGAAAATTTCCTTGACATCAAACAGACTGAGAATTATGTAGACAGGTCACAGTGAAGGATGCATGTTCTAGCACATTGACTCGTGTCCTCTTAACGACTGCAGGATTTCATATATTTCTTCAAAAATGTTATCTAAAAAAACTTCTATCCTATTTACCCCAAGCGGTTACTTTAACATTGGTTTTAGACTTAGGTATTACATTGGTCGTGGATGGGGTTCTACACAGCAGCCTGAAGATTTAAAAGTTTGCTCACACTACCATTTGACATTGAACTGCCAATTTAGTGGGAAGTAACAAAGCCAAACTGCTGATTTAAAAGACTCGAACCCTCAACAATCCCATGACGACTGAGTTTGAAGTTTCTTCAGCATCCCACTCAGAACCTTAATTGTCAACTCAATTTGAATGTTTACATGCAATCTAATTAATAATGTATTATTTTCAACTTTGTGGCTTAGTGGTTAGCACTGTCGCCTTGCATCTCCAGGGTTCGATTCCCGCCTCGGGTATGTGTGCATGGAGTTTGCATGCTCTCCCTCTGCTTGTGGGTTTCCTTTGGGTACTCCGCTTTCCTCGACAGTCCAAAGACATGCAAATTAGGGTAATTGGCGTTCCCAAATTGCCCACAGTGTGTGAATGAGCATGCGCGTGTGTGCGTGTGTGTGTGTGTGTGCGTGTGTGTGTGTGTGTGTGTGTGTGTGTGTGTGTGTGTGTGTGTGTGTGTGTGTGTG
>JAQMYG010000004.1:15142184-15153899 GCA_030014215.1 Clariallabes teugelsi
TCTGTTTCGGTCGGGTACATACCGGTTCTATAGGTACCGGTTCCGTATTGGCACCGGTTTTCGGTACCCAACCCTAGTGTCAGAAGGTTCTGATACACACACACACACACACACACACACGCATGAATAACATAAACAGAAATTGGCATAGTTTGAATAAAGCTGCCAGAAAATGTGGAATCATGTGCCATCACAATATTTCACTTGAACATTTAAGTTATAAATAAACTGCCTGCTTTCACAAAAGTGCTGAGGCATCGGAGATACTTTTAATATTACCGAGCCTATGCTTCCCAAAGCTTGTGATCTTCCATGTGCTTTGTAATGTGAGAGACACGACTCGAGGCAGGCGAGAATGCATATGTTTTGATGTCTTCCTCAGCTTCTTCTCTCACACTCACACTTTTTTTTCATTTTCAACAAACATGAGCCAGTTTGCTCGATGTGTTAACTTTAAGGACGCCCGTCCTCTCCACTCTCTCAGCTTGCACTAAGCACTGTGGGACAGGTCTTGTCATTTGACACGGGGTGAGAGGAACAGTGAGAACGAAAAGGCAGAAAGGCCAGCTTGTTCAGTCCCACCTTTCTTTTTCGTTTTAGTGAAGCCTAATTCGGCACAAGCATCTATTCCAGTCAGTCAACTGAGTTATGCTATACAGTATATAAATACAGTACATAAAAGACTAAGGATATCTGAAACTGCTGATCTACTGTATGACCATCTATAGGGCTTGAATAGGATGTTCTGGAAAATAGTGAGCAGCAGTTATCTGGGAGAAAATGCCTTGTTGATGCCAGAGGTCAGGGTTTGTCCAGACATGTTTGATCTGATAGAAAGAGAACAGTAACTTAAATAACATCTCGTTACAACCGAGGTATGCCAATCAGCATCTCTAAATGCACAACACGTCAAACCTTGAAGCAGAGTAGCAGAAGACCACATTGGCGCCACTCCTGTCAGCTAAGAACAGGAGACCTAGGCTACAATCACTATGGGCTCACCAAAATTCCACAACAGAAGACTGGAAAAACATGTCGCCTTGCACCTCCAGGGCCTGGGTTTGATTCCCGGGCCAGGCTCGATTCCCATCTCTCTGTGCATGGAGTTTTGTGCATGTTCTCCCCATGCTTGGTGGGTTTCCTCTGGGTACTCTGGTTTCCTCCCAAAGACCGGCAGATTAGGCTAATTGCCGTTCCCAAATTGCCTGTAGTGTGTGTGCGCTGTGATGGACTGGTACCCTGTCCATGGTGTACCCCGCCCTCGTGCCCTAAGTCTCCTGGGATAGAGAGGATTGATACAGTATTATAAAAGTAATTTATGTAGCATTTTAACTAGGGTGCCAATAGTTCTGCTGTTGAATATATTTTTTGGATGGTTGGTATAAGAGGTAATCCTTGGAACGAATTCAATTGTGTCAATATTTGAGATGAGATGATGGAATTCTTCTAAAGTAAGTCCTTTTTTTAATCATTTCCGCTTGTGATGGCTCATGGATCTGAAGCATTCCTTTTCTGGGGTAGGCTCCAGGGCCCCGCGACCCTCAATATAAGATGAAGCGGTATAGACGATGAGTGAGTGGATCTGTCCTGCCTTGTATCAATTCAGGCTGCTGGTGTAATGGTGTGGGGGAAATCTTCTCGGCACACTTCGGGCCTCTTAGAACCGACTAAGTACCGTTTAAAATTCCACAGCCTACCTGAGTATCGTTGCTGATCATGTCCTTCCCTTTTTGACTGCAGATTAATGTGCCATGTCATGAAGCTAAAATCATCTCAAACAGGTTTCTTGAACATCACACGAAACCACTAGGAACATCAGATATCAATCCAATAGAGCACCTTTGAGATGTGGTGGAACGTGAAATTCACATCATGGATGTGCAGCCGACAAAAAGTAATTGTGTGATGCTATCATGCCAAAATGGAACAAAATCTCTAAAGAATGTTTCCAGCTCCATGTTGAATCTATGCCCCATATTAAAGCACTTCTAAAGGCAAAAGAGGTCCAACCCAGTACTAGCAAGGTGTATTCACACACACACACACACACACACACACACACACACACACACACACACACACATAATGTATTGCCATTGGTTCTTACTTTTTATTACAGTATAGATTAATGACATGGGTATTTTTTCCTAAAAGATGCATTTCTGGGCTAAATACAAATAAATTATGAAATGAAAAAATGTTTAAAAGTCTCATCACTCACTCGCTCATCACCTATACTGTTTTATCCTGTTTACAGGGTTGCAGGGGCCTGGATTCTATCCTAACAGACTTGGTGCACGAGGGTGCCAATCCATCACAGATTTTTATGAGTTTAAAAGTAATTTTAAGCATTTTAACTAGGGTGCCAATAGTTCTGCTGTTGAATATATTTTTTGGATGGTTGGTATAAGAGGTAATCCTTGGAAAGAATTCAATTGTGTCAATATTTGAGATGAGATGATGGAATTCTTCTAAAGTAAGTCCTTTTTTTTTAATCATTTCCGCTTGTGATGACTCATGGATCTGAAGCATTCCTTTTCTGTCCTGGATTGATATTTTACCTTACAGTGAGAATAAAATAGCTATTTAATTTCTCTATCAAAAATGACACCACCATCGGATCATTTAAAAAATAATATTTCATTTGACACAAAAATACCTGTCTCAATGTTAAACACAAATCCAAAACTCAGATAAAAAAAATTAATAAAATCAATTTTATTTCTAATTGTCTGCTGAGATATCTTGCTCAATGTATTTGTTCCTCCCCAATGTATTTGACAAAAAAAAAAATTTAACCTCATTGTATTATACACCAATCAGCCACAACCAAAACAAAATCATTAACATTAGGTTTCCATTGCATGGCAGCCTCATGCATGGCAGGCTACACAACAATGTTTCCTGGTGCCATTCTATTGTGGCCAGCATTGACATTTTGTGCTACAATGGCTTTTCTATTGGATTGGACTAGGCAGGCTAGTCTTTGTTCCCCGCGGGTGCAGATGGGCCATGGGTGCTCAAGATCCTGTTAGCAGGTTACTGGTTTATAATTGATAATCAATGTCATTCAATTCACCTGGCAGTGGATTTTATAAAGTATCTTATTCTTATTCCTTCAGGTGCTCCCATTAGGGGTCGCCACAGCGGACCATTTGTCTCCATCTAACTGTGTCTACCAACTTCCCTTGTAACTCCTTCCTCTTTTCCTCTTTTCTTCCGGCCTGGTGGCTGCATCTCCAACGATATACCTCCTGATATACCCCTCACTCCTCCTCTGCACATGTCAAATATCCAAACCATCTTAGTGTGGCCTCTCCAACCTTGCCCCTAAACCGTCCTACCTAAACTGTGCCTCTAATATACTCATTCCTAATTCTGTCTATTCTTATCACTCCCAAAGCGATATACTGTATATATCCATGTATTTCGCAAATATTCTGCATCATCTAAACTTAATTATCTCAGGATATGATGTGACAAAAGTAGGTCTCCTAAATATTATATTACCAAGAGATGGCTGCACTAATGCATCAGGTCAGTCCAGGCCAGTGTAAAGCCACCATCAGCAAATTCAACGAATAAGAAGTTCACTCTCTGAATACCTCCTTTTAACATAGCATTTAAGACAAATTACAGTAATTAGATTATAACTTATGTAAAATAAAGCAAATGAGATTTAAATGTAAAGCATTTTGTATAGTATAGCAAGATGCTTTAACAGACAAAATTAAATGAATATAAATCCAAGGAAGCTGCTCTGTTTCTGTGATATAACTTTATAAATAGAGCCTTACATATGTTCAGACTTTTGTATATGAAATTCTTATACTGCAATTATTTGGGTCTAAGTTTAGAATCAGACCAGAGTGGGCTAAGTGTTATCGCTAAAATGTTGATTTAATAATTCATATATTAAAAAATCCCACAATTGTTTTAACTAGCCAGTTATGCATAAATGTAACTGTCTAGCTGATGTTAAAAGACAATATTTGAGGTTATTGTTCCTGTAAGGAGCTATCAGTTATCTAGTTACATGAATAGCGGGAGGACAGAGGTTTCTTTTTATGGAAGGAAGGACTTTGCTTTAGGCAGTGTTAGATCTAAGATCCACTAGTTTCATTGTGAATCTTGTAGGCACAGTAAATGCTTAGTGGTCTGGGGAAATGTGTTATGGCTCGAGGTTTGGCCAAAACTCTATATATTTTTTGTTGTTTATGAGAATAAAACCCCAGTGAAATCTATGAGGTTTTTCCAGCCCACTACACATACACAATTAACATAATATTAATAGATATAAAAACAGTGCCACCTGCATACACTATATTGGGCAATGATCATTTCAACAATGATGAAGTCACTCCTTCTGAATCTTGACTGCCGACTAACCCATTCAAACTATTTTTTTATCCATTTTTTATTTGTTTGAACCAAAGAGCACAACAACATAATGAAAAAAAAAATAGAGTCAATTAAATCTAGCAAAACCTAATAGAGTGAGCTACACATGGGTCACTTTAGTACAGAGAGGAGAAACAGCACTCACTCTGTCTACCTCCACACATCAGCCCCAGGAGACAGCCATGAAAGAACTTATCGACTAGGTCTTCTCTTGCTCTACGCATCCACCATGAGTAATCTCATGGCAGGCTATTAGAGAGATGAGAAATGAGGGGCAGAAGGGGAAGAAGTGCACAGCACAAATGCAGCAGGAATGGCCATCCCTTCAGCTCCAATCCATGGCTGAGTACTGGTAATAAAAACTCAGGGAGCCTAATCAGAGATGGCATCACTCTACTCTTTATTATCTTCCCTTTGCATCATCACCGAGGGACCCAATTTAAAAAACTATAGAAGAAAAATATTAGAGTTTCCAATCCGGTCCTGTGCTGTGTTTAGCTGTGTGGTTATTACTGAGAATAAAGGTACCTTAGCAAATTGACCAGGAGTAACTAAGAGCTGGAAAACAAAGCTGAAAAAAAAAAAGTTATAGAAAGAATTGATTTAGGGGTTTTGGTTCAGTAATAAAACAAAGAAAAATGTGCATTGCATGCTTTTGGATGATTTGAAACTGGATTTTCCAAACTACAGTACATTGTTTGAAACCCATGTTTAATATGTTCATGCATAGACAAAATACAGTCATCAAAAAAGGAAGGTGATTTAAATGACTTTGAACATGGCATAGTTGTTGATACCAGATGGGCTGGTCTACTGTACAGTAAGTATTTCAGTAGAACTGCTGATCTACAGTGATTTTCACACACACCCATCCCTACGGTTAACAAAGAATGGTCTGGAAAGGAGAAAATGTCCAGTGAGTGGCAATTCTCTGGGCAAAATGCCTTGTTGATGTCAGATGTCAGAGGAGAATGGCGAGACTGGCTTCGAGCTGATGAAAAAGGCAACAGTACCTCACATAACAACTTGTTACCAAAAGGTTAAAAGATCTCTAAATGCACAACACGTCAAACCTTGAAGCAGATGAACTACAGCAGCAGAAGACCACACCGAGTGCCACCTCTTTTGGATAAGGACTGACAACAATGGTTACAATTCGTATGGGCTCACCAAAATTGCACAAAAAATAATTTGAAAAACACTGACTGGTCTGATGAGTCTCAATTTCTGCTGTGGCATTCGGATGGTAGGGTCAGAATTTGGTGTAAACAACATGAAAGCATGTATACATACAGCTGAAGAGTTTTCTAAACTATCCCAGTAAGGTGTAAAACCATGACCCTGGCAACCCCATACCCCATCATTGACTATCCTGTCTGTTTTTCCTCGTCCACTGAAAATACTTAACCAATGAACATGGGGCAGTGTGAATCCTGAACCAATGGGCCTCTACTAGTTCTTGTTGGTATTCCCATTTTTATCACTAGGTACCAAAATAACTTTGAACTGCTAAATGTGAACGTGAGTATGTTTCTGTAAAAGTGTGCAAGTGTAAAAACTAGTGCCATCATTATTAATTTAAAATATTTAGTTGATGTATCACGCTGTGAATGAGACCTTAATGAAATCTGATATTTGTTTAATGGCTGCCCCATGGACTGACCCTAGGGATACGCCATATAACACATTATGCTATGGACCCAATAGCGCATTTTAATAGGTCAAACAGGTAATGAGGAAATGAACAACATTGATCACCAACTATCACTGCATGAAAAGAGATACATCTGTACTAGGAAACCCCTGTATACACCACTGATTTTCGGAAGTATCTACAAGTACCACTGAGCGTATACTTCAAATTCCTCCAAGCTAGGATACTTCTGGATTGATATCAATCCAGATGTATCTTGATGAGGAATCCTTCCATGGTACAGCCATTTGTTGCCATGGCAAATAATCCACTTAAGGATTTTGTCAGGAGACATTCACACCTGAAGCTCCATTTGCATTTTACACCTTTGCACAACTCTGTTCTTCCCTATTGGTTTTTTATCTCAACATTGATTGGTTGTTTAAAAAAAAAACACTTCAAAAACCGACATCTATTATTACTCAGCCACTACTTTTTATTTAGCCCAACCCAAGCCCTCCTAACTTAGTGACTTGATTGGTTATTGGGCAGGTATGTAGATAGAAATCAGATAAGTCAGAAATCAGAAACAATTCAAATTATTAGAGGGACAAAAATAAACGGACATGAAAATAATTACAATAACAATTTCTTTATATACTCAGGGTCTGCATCTGCAAAAGTCATATTTAATTCTTCCAGCAGATATGTCATCAATGCCTGATTATGAGGTGTACTTATTCTGTGTGGAAAGAGAGTAGTGTCATTAATTACATTTAAAATGATTATGTAAAACCATACACATAGCATGTAAAGAAACAACATTCATACCCAGTTTGTGTATCGTGTTTATGTGGGTTGTTTTCTGAATTATGTAGGCTCCTTACAGCTTCCTGTACCGTTCAATTAAAAATGCTTTAATCCATAAATTTTTAAACAACATCGTATAATTCGGACGTGACAAACTGTTAAATAAGCTGGACACGTACAGCAATGCAAGTAACAAAAAGTAGTTGTGTAGCCAAGTTCTTAGGCTAACTTGTCAAGGTATAATTTACTACTATATATTTAAAAAACCCCATGAGAAAAAGACGAGGGAGTAAAGTGACCCTGCCCGGAGGAAGCCCGGGGCCCATGTCTGGAGCCAGGCCTGGACAGAGGGCCCATGAGCGAGCACTGGTGGCCGGGTCTGCCACAGGGCCCGGCTGGGCACAGTAGGGGATTCCATAGTCTTGCTGGGGGACTTCAACGCACATGTGGGCAATGACGGAGATACCTGGAGGGGCACGATTAGGAGGAACGGCCTCCCTGGTCTAAACCCGAGTGGTGTTTTGTTATTGGATTTCTGTGCTAGTCATGGATTGTCCATAACAAATAACATGTTCGAACATAGGGATGCTCATAAGTGTAATTGGTAGCAGAGCACCTTAGGCCGAAGGTCATTTAACTTAACTTTTCTTGCTTCCCGATAAATTAATCTGAGCAACTGTATAACCAAGAGCAATTTCCCTCTGGGATTAATAAAGTTCTTTGAATCTTGAATCTTGAATTGATCGATTTCATAATCGTATCATCTGACCTGAGGCCATATGTCTTGGACACTCGGGTAAAGAGAGGGGCAGAGTTGTCAACTGATCACCATCTGGTGGTGAGTTGGGTCAGGTGGCAGAGGAGGCTGCCACCTGAACAGGAGGCTGAACAGACCTGGTAAGCATAAACGGGTAGTGCAGGTGAATTGGGAACGTCTAGGGGAGGCCCCTGTCCAAGAGGCCTTCGACTCCCACCTCCAGCGGAGCTTTTCCTGGATCCCTGTAGGAGCTGGGGACATTGAATCAGAGTGGTCAATGTTCAAAGTTTCGATTGCTGAAGCTGCAGCTGTGAGCTGTGGTCTTAAGGTTCTGGGTGCCTCAAGGGTCGGTAACCCTCAAACAGCATGGTGGACACCTGTGGTTAGGGAAGCTGTCTGACTGAAAAAGGGGTCCTTCAGGAATATTTTATCCCAGGGGATTCTAGAAGCAGTTGCAAGGTACCAGCAGGCTCGAAGGACAGCAGCCACAGCGGCAGCAGAGACAAAGCAATGTGTGTGGGAGGAGCTCGGAGAATCCATGGAGAAGGACTTTCAAGCAGCACCAAGGTGCTTCTGGAAAACCATCCGGCACCTCAGGAGGGGGAAATGGGGAACCACCCAAGCTGTGTACAGCAAAGCTCTCAATCTACTGGTTGATCTTCGTTCCAAACCTCACCTATGGTCATGTGCGTTGGGTCATGACCGAAAGGACAAGATCGCGAATACAAGTGGCCAAAATGGATTTTCTCAGAAAGGTAGCTGGCTTTTCGCTTAGAGATAAGATGAGAAGCTCAGTCATCCGTGAGCAACTCAGAGTAGAGCCGCTACTCCTTTGTGTGGAAAGGAGTCAGTTGAGGTGGTCCAGGCATCTAGTAAGGATGTCACCAGGACGCCTCCCTAGGGCGTGTTCTTGGCATGTCCAGCTGGAAGGAGACCATGGGGCAGACCAAGGACTAGATGGAGAGATTATATCTCCACACTCGCCTGGGAACGCCTCAGGATTCCCCAGTCAGAGTTAGCTGAGGTGGCTGGAGAAAGGAAACTTTGGGGTTCCCTGCTGGAACTGCTACCCCCGCGACCCGACTTTGGATAAGCGGTTGAAGATGGATGGATGGATGGATGGATGGATATTGTCAGCTAACATAAAGGTCACTTACCGCAATGCCCATGTTATGTGCTCTCTTAGCTCTTTTAGGCACATGGCTTGAATCTTCCTGCGATCTTCGTTCATCAAACTTGTGCTCAAGTGCATCAAGACGCTGCATAACCTCTTAGAGAAGAGCAGTGTGTGCAGCTTGCTCCTCCTTCAAACCCTCAAGCTGAAGAGACAAAGGCACACCATGGCTAATCCCTCCACCCGGCTATGATAATAAGGACAGCACCTCTTTCTGCTAGTCATTAACATACAAAAGGTCTTTACACCTCTCACTGCTAGCTGTGAGGATTCCTACAAGGTATCTGGTCGTTTCACAAAATTTCATTTTGCATGCTACCATTCCAAAAACTTTGCCTCATACATCTGGCAAACATGAAATTTAGCGGGGAAGGTTAATTTATATCCATGGCCAGCCTATCCTGTCTGATCCCACAGAAAAGCCAATGCAACAAAAATAGAAAAAAGTCAATTCTGTCCAAAATAAAAAGACACCAGAACATGCAGTGCACCACAGCCTGTTGTTCAGGGGGCCCACCAGGCAAAGAGTCCAAGGACACCAACCTGGCCGCCAAACCCCCCAGATCCAGATCCAGGTGCCAGTATGTGACACCAGCCAATAAACAACAACGTAGAAGGAGAAGGGCTTTTATAAAGCCTACAATGCTAACGTGCATTGGCAAAATGATATAGCTTTTAATTTAGAAAATAATTATGATTTAGGGCTTTATCCTGTTTGCATTCGGGTTTAAGCTGTTTGCATTCGGGGGAAACTGCTAGAGGAAAAAAAAAGTTTTTTTACTGATTAAAACTGATATCTCTTTTCCTCAACAGTCTAAAACTGGAAAATGAATAAGAAATGAACTAGTCAGATCCTCATATGAAATCTTATTGCGCTTTGTCTGTGTGCTGCCTCAAGCTAAAGCTAAATGCAAAGTTTCTGCATTTTTTCCCATAGCTATTAAAAATGTAGTATAGCTTTATTTCAGTGTAATATAGAAAGTGCCTGACTATGATAATAAATGCAATCACTGTCATATTCTATTCTTCTGTGCGCTTCAGGGTACGTACAGTACTGTAATGTCCCAAGTCAGGACAGTCTGAAGACTCTTTTATGGATTTCACAGAGTCTGCGGTACCAGTTTGGCGTACTGGCCGGCTACTCAATCTGTCCCACAAACAGCTTAACCACAAACAATGTTTTAACATCCACAGTTGAAACACGGTGTTGCATGTACTCAGCATGAATATCTGATTAGGCTACAGATGGGTACTAGGCCAACAGCGCATTCACTCCCTGTATACCTCAAAGCAATCAAGCGCACCGCAAGCCAAGCTTCATTCTACTCCCACATCAATTCACCTCTCTTTTAGTTTAATCACTGCCTCTAACCTCTAGAGTGTAAATAAATATACCCTCCAGGGTTTAACCATTCCTTTAGGTTTTCATACACTTATAACTCTAACATAGTGTAGAATTTATCCATGAAAAGGAGACAGCAGTAGCTAAATGAGAGCTTAATTCAGGTATGTGTGTTTGAGAATGCATCTGATGGCACAGCACCTGTTAGGGTCCTCTGTGCAAACATAGTGAGTGACTAAGAGCTGGTAGACTGCCTTACAATGCTAATAGAGGATTGGCTGAAGTCTAGTGAGAGGAGGCTCAAGAATCACAGTGTTAACAGTGTTATCACCTCAACGAAATGCCTCGAAACCTACAGTTTTAGTGGATTGTCAAATGCAACAATTGATAATAGCAGGGTTTCTAAAAATAGTTTTGTAAAGCACTTTATAAGTTCAAATGATGTTCCTAAGCCCAAAACTCCTCCACAGTGAAACAGCTTTAAAGATTCTGTAAACTTTACAGATGTGAAGTATTATGCAAAAGTATTTTATTAAATAATGTATATTAAATTAAAGAAATAGGAACAAATGTTTTACTATGACATACCACCAAAGTGCCTGAAGGAACAATTTAAAAATTGGTTGTTTATTTAACAAACTCAGCTGCAACCTCATTTCCCCTCTTATCTGTTCCAACCACTCAGCTCTCAGCATCACTAGTATACTAATCACTGGCCTGAATTCTTCTGTACCTGTTTATCACTGGTTAATGCCTAAGGTAGATGTTTTTTTTGTTTTGTTTTTGAAACTGGTCTGGTACTGGGACTGGACTGAAAATGACAGGCAAAAAAATCCTACTATTCCTTTAAGACTACTCTCAGAGGGGAGGGATGAGAGGTACTTACATTTTAATTACGGCTCTACAGGCAATCAGGGCCGTCTGTGAGCTCACACAAGCGGAAGGAGCGGATAGCGCTGTACAAATCATAGTGAGTGTCCTCTGAGTGTGTTACGTTGCTCCCAACGGTGCGTGAGCGAGCAGTTCGAGAAGATGTGGTCTGCTGGCATCACGTGTTTCGGTGGAAACACGTGATAGTCTTCAGCCCTCCTGACTGAGTGGTAGTAGTAGCTTAATGTGGGAGCCCCCTAGTGACGGGGAGGAATTGGACACATTAAAAATATAATTAATTCATTTAAATTTAATTTTATTTGTATAGCGCTTTTAACAATTGTCATTGTCGCAAAAAGCAGCTATACGCAATCAAAAGAATTATGGAAGTTTGTATAAAATCTGAATCGGTATGAATCAAAATGATAAGATTGTTCCTGATGAGCAAGCCGAGAGCGAGGGCGACAGCGGCAAAGAAAAACTCCCTGAGACGGCAGTAGGAAGAAACCTTGAGAGGAACCTGACTCAACAGGGAACCGATACTCATTTGGGTGATAACGGATCGTAGGGATTGATCTGCATCATACTGTGTGTTAGGAGGCCGGAAGTTCAGTATAACTATATAAAAGTATAAATTACATTATATTACATTTAGGGGTGGGCGATATACCGGTATACACGGTTAACCGGTAGAAATTTGTCAACCGATAGAGATTTTGGTCTATCGT
>JAQMYG010000004.1:15163466-15174273 GCA_030014215.1 Clariallabes teugelsi
CCCCCCCCCCCCCCCCCCCCCCCCCCCCCCCCCCCCCCCAGAGGTGTTTTTGACCTATTACCCAAGATATATAATAGGCTCCAGGATTGGAAAACCGTTTTCTATTAATAATGCGACTGATTAGAGGAATACTTTATTAAGGAAGACTTAATTTTATTTTTTTTTGGTGAAGTTATTATTTGAGCCAAAATAGAGCACTGCCAGTTTACCTTGGTTGGCGCAACACATAAGGTAAGCAGGTAACTAAGGTAGAAGGCACAGGAGACCAGTGCACGTACCTCATAAGATGGCGCACCCGTCCCAACATGCACCCACGTGTGACGTGAAGGTTAGGAAGGACATTGACATTGTGCTGACAGAAAAGCTATCAAAGCTTCTCATACTGTCTACCACTATGTAGTACACAAAGTCCATAGGTTCATTGTGTAGTGTTCAATGCATCTAGTACGAAGAATAACAAATAGTGTCATTATTTAATTCCTGTCCCACTTACCGTACAGTATATAAGGCTACCTCTCAAATGTGGAAGTGAGCATAACAGTTTAATAATCTGAAGCTGACAACCGCAGCTGCCTATGGTGTTTAGTGTCACCTTAACTCATGCAGCAGTATGCTTATTCAACCACACCCCACTTTGAACAGCAGCGATTAATTTCCACTGCGGAACACAAGACCAAGACAACATCTCTCTCTCTCCCTCTCTCCACTCCTCTGTGGCTTCCTCGCTATGCCTAATTCGATAACGGTGAACCTCTGCAGCATTTAGGCCGTGATTTAGAGGCTGCGTCTCTGCCGACCACTGTGTTCAAACCACTGCGTATTGTGACCAACTCCTCAGGGGGTGCAGGTCCATCAATACAGCTTTGGCTTTGTTGCATGTTTTAGTTTGCACTTTTTTTTTCCCTTTTAGATTCATTATTTGGACAAACTGCACACCGTCAACATTTAGGATCCACAACAAACATTGAAAGTGCTTAGCTTAATTACTATTGATGTTTCCTTTTTTGCCTCTTTTTACAAATTTGCTAAACCTACATCTGCAGGAAAGGTGAAAATGAGGAACTAATTAGTTCCCCGGAAAACGATGCATGTACTCAATAGATATAATGAGAAAATGTCAATTGAACATGTTTATATATAAATTATTTCATAGATTTTTCTATTAATAAGGATTTACGCTTATCATCAAATGATTGAACAATGAATACTGTCAGTCTCATCACAAAACCCAAACCGTGCCAGAATGTTGGAGTTCTGGATGATGGCCAGGAGATAAGATCCAGAGCCAATCTCTTAGACTATCATGACCTTTGTCTAAAGCCAGTTTTACACTGGAGTAGTCGGATAGTGGGAGATTACTTCAGCCAATAGACAGGCAAATAAAAATTGTTTTCAATTAAATTGCTTTCAGAGATCTGACATTTTCTGGAAAAACCTATGTGTGCTCGGCTCCAATTAATGTCACATTAAATATAGACGGCAGGCAGGCACAGTGAGGATTCATGCTAACAAGCAAGAAAAAGGCTAACAACCACTTCAAGACAGACAGAACTAGGGCAGTTGTGTTGCCTGGTACCACCATATACCAGAAAAGACCAGTGAGCATTGGTGAGGAGGTGGGTACCAGCTCTTACCTGGGTACACAGGCCTGAGAGTCGGGCTCAGGAGCGTCCGGAGCGTCTGGTGCAGGACAGCAAAACTGGTGCAGCACCGTCTGGCTCCTGCAAGAGTGAGTAATAAAGGGGAGGTAAGAACTCAATCTATGGTGTATTAAAAACAAATTACAGCTATCGTGTAGGTGCACATAAGGTTAGTAATAACTAATATTTCATCGCTATTTAAAAAAAAAACAGGACAAACACAGCAGATGGCCAATTTCTGAAGAGAGGGAGGGTGGGAGGGATGGAGGAAGGGAGGGTACGCAATCCCTTTCCCTTTGCCATTTCAATGAAATAGGGGACAGCTACTTCAGAGCCAACAATAAACAGCATGTCAAAACACATTTGTTTTCTCTGTGAGCTCAGGCTATTGCACGCAGTGCATGTCTTGAGATTCAACTCTTCAAATTGTTCAAAAGACTTTCATAAAATAACAATGCATGCCAAAGCTGGGTAATGCTAAAATGTGGATCAGGGGGGGATTATGAGACAAACCACTTTTCTAAGCAAATCACTTACAATCCAGGCAAATACGTGACAAATACACAGGAAATGCAACTGCCTCTGTAGGAAGGCAGAAATAATGGCGACTCCAAGTTCTATATAAGTAGGCCACAGTGTCATGAAGCCAACATCTACAGTAAGAGCATGTAGGGAAGTAAGAATAAGAAATAAATCTACTTTCATACCTGGTCATTACTTTTGTATTGCATGGCCAGGAACTGAAAATGCACAGTGGATGCATCTAATCACCTTTAAAATCACTGTGATTCCTTTAAGCCAGATTTCTACCAAGGAGACATTAATCTCACTCTCTCACTCAAGTCCAGGAGAATTAAGGCACAAGGCGGGATACACCATGGACGGGGTGTTAATCCATCACAGGGCCAATTCATACACACATACACACACGCTCACACGCTCATTTACACACTACAGGCAATTTGGGAACGCCAGTTAAGCCTAATCTGCAAGTCTTTCGACTGTGGGAGAGAACAGAAGTACTCGAGGAAACTCACCAAGCACGGGGAGAACATGCAAACTCTACGCACATAGACCTGAGAAGGAAATCAAACCCCGACCCTGGAGGTACAAGTTAAGGGTGCTAAGAACTAAAGTCACCGTGGCGCCGTTAGACATCCATCTATTCAAGCTACATTAAAAGGTATCCCGGTCTCCTGAGTGGCACAATGGAAAAGTGCTCACCTTATCATCCAGCGATCGCGAATTCAAATCAATTCTTGGGTGATGCTGTAGACTCCTACAGCCGGGAGCCTAGAGAGAGCTTATTGGCCAAGTTTTCTCAGTGGGGAGGGATGGGAGGGACTTAGTGTTCTCACATCAATTGTGGCTCAATCATGTGTGTCCGTAAGCTCATGCAAGCGTGTGGAAACATGTGATAGTCTTCGGCCCTCTCTGACTGGTACAGTAGTAGGAGCCTTAATGTGACTGCTACAAAAATACCCTCAGAACTGAACAACCACCTCAATGACTCCCAAGTTGAGAGTCATTGCAGACATTAAAAAGCATTAAACCTGGACCCTAAACCTAGAGGAAAACCTAAAATGGCCTAATGAGTTAACTCGTACCGTATTTCCTACATGTGATTGGAAATATGTTTAGAGGAAGCTAAAGTATGCTTTCAGAACAAAGTGTCCATTGCCGATGGTTAATTAATGGCAATGATGGAGCTATAATAGCATGGTCAATCATCTTGTGCAAATCATTTTGTTCAATGATTGCTTTGCATAATTATACAAATGCGAGACAGTTTTACAGGATTAGTTACAGTCTGTGGTGCAACACTCGTTTCTGATGAGAGTGTCATATTCCAGGAAGATAATGTCCCTTTGAATACTGTAAAAATTAATCATGAGTTATTGGTTAATGTAATAATGAGGACAAGCACTTTTCATAGATTCCAAATCACTAAATGTAAACATACTAAAACATATCATTAAACAATTAATATTTTTTATAGTTTTAGTTTATTTTGTTGACCACCTGAACATTAGCACTTTGGCCTCGCTTCACCCGGGTTAAGGGTTCGACTCGCGTCTCAGGCCCGTGTGCATGGAGTTTGCATGTTCTCCTTAGGTTTCCTTCCACAGTTCAAAGACATGCAGGTTAGGCTAATTAAAATTCCCAAAATTGACCGTAGTGTGTGTGTGTGTGTGTCCTGCGATAGACTGCTACCCTGTGCCTGCGGCACCCTGACACCCCATGGTGTACCCTTGGGCCTAGGGCTCCAGGCCCCCCACGACCCTGTACAGAATGAGATGAATAGAAGATGAAAGAATGAATGAATGAATAATTATGAAATGAAAGAAACACAACACAGTAATAAGGACAAGTAAATGGAGTATAGTACCACTTACGACAATTCTTAGGGGAAAAATTAAGGTTAAATAATTTCACAGCTAGAAGAACACAGATGAAATAATCAAATGAAAATAACAAAGGCGATCCAGAGACAAATTCAGTGAAAGTTAGCTTATCCACATTCGCACAGCTGTGGCTGATTCTCCAGTGACCGTACATAATACCAATATGGAAACAGCAATGCCTAATTAATCATTATTGTAAATGGCTTTTCTAATTATGTTTTCCTTAATGGCCGTGACCCGAGACAGCTTTTAATAGGCTGTGCACACAACCTCCAAAGGGAGTGCATTACTAGATCAACACAGGACTCTCTGGTGACTGGGATTGTGTGTGTGTGTGTGTGTGTGTGTGTGTGTGTGTGTGTGTGTGTGTGTGTGTGTGTTCTTTCATAATGGGGTAAAATAAACTAGAAAATATAACACAGTCATTGATCACTGAACTGAAGAAAAGCTCTACTCACACAACTGATTAACCCAGCATTAAACTTAAATGACCTTGAAAACACACAAGAAGCAAATTAACATTTACATTTACATTTTTGCAAGCAGTAGCAATTTAAAAGTATGCATTTTGAAAATGAGCAAAAAGATCTGCCCAGGCATTCACCATATGCAAATGACTGACTATTGTGCAATAATGAGTGGCATTTGGTAAGAACCCTGAGGGATACAAAGGTGCAGGTGAACAGGTCCAACAGGACTGTCAGAAGAGAACTGTTCCATTAGATACTTAGTATCCATGTCATTATGTTAATTACATAAAATACTGTGGCGGTGCTCAGTGATGGAAATCTTCTTAATTACGGATTCATAATTAAGTTGAAAATGTTCAGATAAGATAAAGATCAAATAAAAATGAATAAGAAAAAGAACTGCAGAAGGAAACCAGAGTACCCCGGGAAAAAAAGCCCACCACGCACAGAGAGAACATGCAAACTCCATGCACAGGAAGGAAGCGAACCCTCAACCCTGGAGATTTGTGGCAACCACTGTTGAGTGTAACACGTTACAAGCTTTTTTGATGTAACGAGCTATCTAACGCGTTAGGTCCCCCATTTAAGTACTCAGTTATTTAGTTATTTTTTCAAGAATGTAATCCGTTATTTAAACAATTTATGTAATCCGTGAGCCAGACAGCAGTCATTCCCATTCCGTTAGTGTGTGTGTGTGTGTGTGTGTGTTGTGAAAATCGTCCTACAAGCCCCGCCCCTGATAACCCGCCCCCAATCTGTTATTCCTGCTGTTATACCCCTATCTCACCTATGCGGTTTGACTATGAGAGGACCGACGCGGGGAAAGATGGAAACCTAATCACAGCGCCAAAACTCTCGGTGAATCATGATGAACCGTACTTACGGCCACCGCGCGAAACTGCGTAGGTGAGATAGGAGTATTAGTAGTTAACAGATTATGGGCCAAACTTCGCTAAGTGATGATGGTAATGATAAAGGTCTTGACTAAAACAACATGCATGAGGAATCACAAAGGAGTTTTCTTTTCTTTTTTTTATCATTTGTACATTCACGGCAGCTTGCAATAGCAACTACTGTCTGTTCCTGAGAGTTAAAATAAATGGCCACATGATGCTATTTTAATATGCATGAAATCTCAAGTGTAATTAACATGTCTTTTTTTCCTAAACAAATCGTGATCTGCGTTTAGATCACGATTTAAACGCTTTTTTTCCCCCATGGCATCTTGCCCCTGAACAGTATCTGTTCTTTACTCCACATTGTGTGCTTAGTGATTGGTTTCTTTCTTTTTTTGGTATTTTCACAACGAATGAAGGGATTTCTTTTTTGCTTTTAATTACCTACTTAAGGAAGAACAAAAGGTGCCAGTTGTTTAACTCTGAAGAGGCCAGTTGTGAATATTGCACTAAATGACATGAAAATAGAGAAGGGGCTAATATTTTACCAATTAATCATGGCATCGCCATATGATAGCCAACAGAGTACACATGACATACACAGGAGTTTCAGTTTAAAAGCTGTCTTACTTATTTTATCTACTGTAGATATTGTATGCACATACCGTATGCACTGTATGTGTGTTAGAAGAAGGTGAAAGAAACTGTATGCTATACAAAGCAAGAAAAGCAATCAGAGGGACATGAATAATCAGAGTCAAAAATATTGGCAGGTTAAGGTCAAAACCAAAACAACTATCCACAGGCTTTTGTTGAAAGGAGAAAATAAGGAGACATATGTTATTATACAAGGTGTCATTGTAAGTGATAGCAACACGGTGCCTAGCACTTTTACTCAAGTATCACTCAAGTATTCAAGTGAGTTTGCCCTCTCTGTGCGGCTTGCTTAAGCTGGTGAGAACACAGCAGGTGGAAATGCTCCCAGTGAATGCTACCGCAGTGTGATTGCAGTTAAAAAAAAAAACATTGTTTTATAAGTTGCAGGCAGCATTTTTTATAGACGCAAGCTGTGGATGTGAACTGGACAGAAGAAACATGGTTCCAGTTCCATGTTATTGGTTCAGTTATGCACATTGTAAATATTGTTCTCTGTCAATGTATCAACTTTTACCAGAGTGACATTAAAACCATTATGTCATACTCATACAAATACAGTACAATACAGAATTAAGCACTGCTAAAAAAAATATTGAAGATGTGTTCAAACTGTCGCTCTTAAGATAAGCACTTGGATTAGTGACTTGCTCTCATCAGCCACTTCATTAAGTACACTTGTTTCATGTCCAAAGCTAAAATCCTCTCAAACTGCTTTCTTTAACATGACAATGAGTTCATGGTACTCAACCGGCCTCCACAGTCACCAGATCTCAATCCAATATAGCACTTTTGGGAGCAGGAGACTCGCATCATGGATGTGCAGCCGACAAATTTGCAGCAACTATGTGATGCTACAGTATCATATCAATATGGAACAAAATCCCTAAAAGAATTTCCACCATTTTAGTGAACCTGTGCCATGCAGATTTACTGTAAGGCAGTTCTGATGGCACAAAGGGGTCCAACCCAGCATTAGCAAGGTGTACTGTACCTAATAAAGTGGCAAGTGAGTGTATAATGGTCTGTATTTGACATTCCCACTTAAGCGCTATTAACCCATGCTAAATAAATCTGAACTGCTTGAAGGCAACTTGACAATGTTTGTGTGAATTATCCGCAACATTCATTCCGAGTCTGAATAAGCCAGCTGATCTGATATTCAGCGGTTCTGCCATCCGTGACCTCATTAAACAGATAAACAGGATGTGAGGATCTTGTCAAAATGACACTCAGGGTGTGATTTATTAAATCTAATGTAGGCACTGACACTTATAGTCCAGACAATGACAAGAATCCATTCTATAATTGAAGTAATGTATAAATATGCCTAAGTAATGCATCTTAAAGTAATAACAGTTACATATTAATGCTTACCATTAGTGACTGGTTTATGGCTATACATACTGTAATGAAGGCTGGATATGATTTGTTTCAGTTTTTTTCCTGGTATTTCACATCACGATTTCTGATTGAACAGATGAGACGAGTGAACTATGACCTTGAAGAGTTAACGCATATTTTTTAGTCTGTCTATCTTTAACATTATAATTTCGTCTTTGACTTTCCATGTCATCACATTGTTCAGGTCGATGGTTTAGTGACCAAAAAATCAGTGAAACATTTCCTTTTTTTTTTGTTATAATAGCTTTCATCTACGTATTAGCTAGACTCTGATCTGACTGGCTAAGCACTTTAACAGGATCTGATCCAGAAGCTGTGCTGTTTCATGTTTAGACAACAGCCAGTCATTTTCATACATGGAACTTTTTTCTACTTCTGCCTTATAAATTTGCTATACTTTATAGTTTAAATGACTCATCCAATCGATTTTACTTGAGTTCCTTATCATTGTTCATCTTTAAGCAGAATCACTTTAAATAACCCTCCAGAACCACACACACATACACAGACTGAACATTTTCCCTTGAATTATTACTAGCACAAGCGACCATGACCTCCAGGAAAAAGCTAGAGGGAACTGCATAGGGATGACACATACGCTGTGCATCCACTTATGCTGATGTAAAAGTAATAAGAATACATTAAAAGCATTAACATACATTAAGAATAGATTATATGGTGAAAATTTCAGTAAATTGAGATGTCCCCACAGGCATCTGAACTCAGAAATTCAATTTTATCTTTGCACACAAGCTTACAGAAACACACACACACACACACACACACACACACACACACACACACACACACATGCCTTACATTCATTCTGTATCAATAAACCAAGCCTCGTTGAAAGGTTAGTGCTGTCACAAGCAGCTCTGATCATCCTCTACACAGCACATTTACAAAGAGAGAGAGAGAGGGGCAGAGAGATGAAAAAAAAAAAAACAGAGAAAAATATTGGTGAGCATAAAGAAAACGACAGATCGACGTACACTAAAGGACCACTTGAACACAATCCTTGAAATCGATATTCCTAAATATGATTTCAAAGTTATTTGGTCTCACTGCTTAATTTGAGACTACTAAATTAACGTGTTAAAGAGAGCTAGTCCATGTAGGCCGATGACTGAGAGGTGAATTACAGCCTTCCTCTTGACAGAACTGTCATCTGTCAGTGAACTCCTGTGAAGTGAAATGTACTACAGAATGTGAGGTGACTTGGATTATGTAAGCAATTTGATTTTCCAAGAAGAAATAATATGTTTAGTAACATATGAGCTTGCTTATACACACACACACACACACACACACACACACACATAAAACATAGACCTTGAGCTTATATGTAAGTGAACAGATAACACTAAGCACTCAAAAAGAAAAGAGGTTAGAGAAGAAACTGTGATGAGTGATGAAAATTTTGATAAAAATATAAGAAATAAAGAAAAAGGAATGCAAGTATATACAAATGATGGTAAATACTACATAATATTTACATAATATGAATGTCATGAATATGAAAATGCTGTATATTTCTTATGTATTGCTTAAACAACCTACTAAGTATGTGATAATATTGCAGGTTATACCTCCATCCATCCACTCACTTACTCATCGTCTACACCTCTTTATCCTGTGTACAGGGTCACAGGGTGGGCCTCAAGTCTATTCCAGGAGACTTAGGGCAGGAAGTGTGGTACACCCTGGGCAGGCTGCCAATCCATCACAGGGCACATACACATACCAACACTTACACTCACTCACACAGTATGGGCAATTTGGGAATGCCAATTAGGCTAATCTGCATGTTGTTTTTTTTTCAAACTGTGGGAGGAAACCAGAATACCCGGAGAAAACCCACCAAGAATGGGAAGAACATGCAAACTACATGCACACAGATCCTAGGTGGGTATCAAAACCTGACCCCAACCACTATGCCACCGTGCCACCATTGCTGGTTATAATACGGATCAAAACTCTATAATACCCCATCAGGATAGATATACTGTACAGTATATTGGTAGCATAGTGGTTAGCACTGTGGCCTCGCACCTCCAGGGTCAAGGGTTCAATTCCTGCCTCGGGTCTGTGTGTGTGGAGTTTGCATGTTCTCCCTATCCGTTCCCAAATGGCCTGTAGTGTGTGAACGAGTATGAGTTTGTGCATGTGCCCCCTGTGATGGATTGGCACCCTGTCCAGGGTGTACCCCGCCTCATGCTCAAAGTCTCCTGAGATCAGGGTCCAGGTTCCCTGTGCGCCTGTTTGGGATAAGCCTTGTAGAAAATAGATGAATAATAATAAGGAAAAATGCAATCTTCAGCCTTTTCGCATTGTGCTTCACTTATTCATTCTCTTTGACTGCTCAAGCTAAACTGTCTCTAACCAATCAACTCTAAATGCTTGTTTTGTTCACCAGCCTAAGATTATAAGCATTGCAACACAATTATAAGTGATTTACAATGTGCTTGTTAAGAGTTGCACAACGATGCAAGCCGAAATTTTATTGCTTGGAACAAGCAAATGGCACACGGATGACCTTGCAAGGGCAAGAGTACTCTAGTTTGTACTGCCTAGTCACAGCTCAGTAGACCAAGAAATGTTTCCTACATTGGTGAACAAATTTACTTTTGTACAAAGATATCTGTCATATTGCCACAAAGAGTCTAGTTTTCCAGTCCTAGAAAATTCAATAGCTCTGCTATGGAGGGCTGTTGTGTCTGCAGTCATAATATGGCAGCATCCTGGGGCAACTGTATGACCTTTTACAATTACCTGAGGAGTTTGTGCTGGTGTGCACAAATGAGTGTTTTAGCTAAAATCATAGAACAAGCAAAAAGTGAACATGACACTTAAACAGTAACGGTGAATATATAAAATAACTATGAAATATCTAGAACATGAGTAATAACAAAGGGTAAAATAAATTTAAAAAATTACCAAAAATGGCTGGACGTTTTCCTACACGTTTTTAGAAATGTTATATCGCTTGACATTTTCAAGAAAACACCCAGTTAATTTGGATTAGAATACATCCCATAATGTGGCCTGTATCTTTTTTTTAAGACAGATGACTTTAGCCTATGAAATCCCAACATACTGTACTTAATTCCCAAAATACTTAATTTACATACTTAAAATAATATATAATCATAAAAAATATTATGAAATTCAGTAGTAAGAAATGAAAATAGATTGGACAAGATATGTTTTCCTCAATACAATTAGATACATGGTATGGTGTTTATGGTACAGTATGATCAGTGGTGTCAAAAGTATTCACATTCATTACTTGAGTAGAAGTATAGATACTAGGGTATAAAAAGACTTCTTTAGAA
>JAQMYG010000004.1:15192906-15217719 GCA_030014215.1 Clariallabes teugelsi
GTCGGAATGGTATGTTTATACTTCTCATCCAACCACAATCGAATTCGCTCCATCCGGATGGCGCGATTTTTATTTTTAAATTTTTTAATGACATGCTGAAATAAAATTAGGAGTAACGAGGCTATTTTTAAAATGTAAGGAGTAGAAAGTACAGATAATTGCGTGAAAATGTAAGGAGTAGAAGAAAAAGTCGGCTGAAAAATAATTACTCCAGTAAAGTATAGATACCAAAAATTTCTACTTAAGTAAGGTAACGAAGTATTTGTACTTCATTACTTGACACCTCTGCATAGAAGTAGTAGCGATGAAGCTGGTACTATGAAGTAGCGCCAAGCAATAAAGATTGAAGACATTGCTCATTCTTTTAACATGAATCATTCAACCATTTGCACGATTCTAAATGACACTGTATATACACTCTTTACATACGAACGAGTGCGGTTCCAGGGGATCGTTCATAAGTCCAATTTGTTTGTAAGTCCAACCTTGTGTAGGTACTAGGATACTAACGCAATTGGCTATAATATATTTTTTACTGTTGAATAGTCTCACATTCCATATACAACAAACAAACTTCGTTGTTTGATTCCATATCAAGCAGTTAAATAAAATAATAATAATTTTTGTACTTTTTCGTATTACATTTCGTACATTTTTGTAAGTTTTGCAATCTTTCACCCCTAAGAACAGGGGATAGAAACTGACATATATAATTCCCTCAGCCGATATTTTTACTTCATATTATCACAATGCTGTAGCTAAAGTGAAAAAAAGTCATCAGTGAAGTTCAAAAGAATTTGTCTACTTTTGAAAGTCTTGGTGCACCAGCTCCGTTTTTTTTTTGTTTTTGTTTTTTCCTGAAAAACTATGTTTAATTAAGTGCAGATATTCGTGTTCATTGCTATGTATTGAAGCATTTAATGACATTTAATGAGTCTTAATATTTATGTCTGATGAAAATTCTTTCATGGTATTGAGGGTGGAAAGAGAACGCTCAAAATGAATAAGCAAGATATGGTTCATTCACTAACAAGAACCAACATTTCTTCAAGCTAGCAATATATTTTTTACAGAAGGTTTTCTAAGTTTCACAGCTCTAGGAAGTGTTGCTTCTTTCTTTTTATGGATGTTTTTTTTTTTTTTTTAAACAGCTATAAAAGCTATCGCTTGTTAAAATTCATATTCTAAAACTATGGGTATTGATATGGATTTGCCATTTTAAAACAAGGGCTTGGCCATGCATCATGATGGAACAGTTTTTGGGCCTTTTAGGCCCAGACAAAGTGGAATCTTAAAGGTACATTACAGACAGTTACTCAGTAAAATTTCCATTGTCAAATTAATGCTCAGATTGTTGAATGAAGGTATATAAGGTGGCAACAACAGGTATGTCTTTTTGAACTGATTATAAAGAACAAAAATAGTAACAGCAACAACAAAAGAAGTGTTCATTTGCAGTCTAAGGTGCATTCAGTCTTCATTTGATGTAGTGTTAAATTATTTAACAAAAACAGATTTTGGATTAAATATAGATATTCAGTCTCTACAGAGGCCCTAAAGGTTCTGCAATCATTCCTTAAAAAATATACAAATAAATGAATAATCTTCATTATTTATAAATCACTTAATTATACATAAATATGGTTTAGACTGACACTGACATTATATTGTGCTAGACTTACTAAATGTTTGTAAATGTTCACAGGGACATGAAATATAAATTTGACACTGGATCATCTAAAGCATATTGATATAATCTCAATGCATTATAATGAATTAACTTTTTACCTTTACCTAAAGCCGCATTAGTCTAAATCTATATTCAATACATGACCAACTAATAGCATATAGCTGTTGTAACAGTAATTTTAACAATGTAACCTTAGTTCAGATATCAAAAATTGCTATTTAGACGTCTTGGAAATCTTAGTCAGGAAAGAAGTGCATAAAACACAAAAGGTGACTACTATTATAATTATTTACAGCTATTTAATAACATTATTACATTAAACACAGCTGTGAGCCCAGATGGTCTGGTTATCAGAATGTACATTTGTGTGCCAAAGAAAATGAGGTGCTGGATGCCCATTTCCATTTCTGGACAGCATGGACAATTTTGTGGTAGAAGGAATAGGCTTTGTCTTGCTTATTATGTGAGCGTGATCATACTTTAATTTGAGCTCACTTTTGTTTTTGCATTTAATTACTGAAAGTTTAAATCTGCTTTCTTACATGGAGCTATGAATGGTGGCTGTGCAGATAGAAAGGGTGAATGTGCAGATGAATTCCTTTTATTTCATGACAGTGGGTTATAATTAACTCAAACATTCTTTTAAATACAATTATAGCATTCCCCAAATAATTCAGCGTAGTTCAGTAAGCTGAAAGGTGTTTGTTAAACTTATCCTTGATTAGGCTTAGACTTGCCTTTTTCCATTTGCCATGTTCCACAAAAAGCCACTTTATAAGTATTCTTATAATGTACATCAGTATCTCCAATATTATGACTAGGTTTAATTAACAGTGATGAGTTATCCATATGAAACCATCAAAAGCTGTTTGTTTTAACATTTTTTTAATGTAACTATTATTTATTAATTTATATTTTTAACTTTTAGCATTTAGCACAGTCATGCAACATGTAACACAACATGTAACATACCCACATGAAACTGATGGAGCACCTGCTTTACAACACTATCTGAAAGGTGATGAATCCAAATGTAATGTCTTGCATTCCTGTTAAGGTATCTATCAATTTCATTTCATTAAATTTTTTACCCTTCTCACTTGTGGAACGAAATCACACTCTGAGCTTGGAGTAAGGAAACTCCTGAAGTCACCTTGTTTCCATAGCAACAGCTTGGCATTCTCGTCTGCTGTGTTACATGATTAAAGAAAAACGAACAATAAGCAAAGGGAGATTACAAAAAAAAATAAAAAATACAAAGAATTAAAAGATAAAAGATAAGAGTGTATGACTTAACAAGCTCTACAATGAGCTTCTACAGTTTCATCTGTCTGAAAGGAGACAACGATTAAACAGGACTATCCACCTGTGGATTTTGTATAACCCTGCTCAAATCACTGTCTGTATCTGTGATAATAGGGGAAACTCCCAACACAGATTCTATAATCTGTGCAATGATTGTGTCTCTGTTCTAACTGTGTGCTGAATAATAATAATTAGTTTTCTTAATATGTAGTGCCTTTTCCTAACATGCTGATATTTTACAATAGAAAATAATTTAGGAAGGACAAACAGGAGATTTTTGGAAGATGTGTACGGACAAATTATTCAATATTTTAGATAGAGACCTTGGTGGGTGGAAGTCAGGCTCTTTTGAATGCCACCTTGAGTCCTTGGTTTTAGTCCTATCTCTCTCTCTCTGTGTGTGTGTGTGTGTGTGTGTGTGTGTGTGTGTGTGTGTGTGTGTGTGTGTGTGTGTGTGTGTGTGCATGGGCGTGTAGCGATTAAAATATTAAATTATATTAGTACATTGCTCTCTTATGACCAAAGTCAGAAATAGATACAGCCAGGTTAACTTTTAGCTTTATGACTTTCATATCTGACTCCAGAATATTTAATTAGTTATCTGATTCCAATTTTTAATAACCACTTCCTTGATGTAATAAATTCCAATTTTTTGCTTTACTGGTTTACTGTACAAAAGAAAAAAAACAATATACAGAAAGTAAAAATTAAAGGTAAACACAGGCATGCGGTTCTTGATAGTAAGTGCATCTGTCACCATTGTACTGTATAACGCTCGTACCCTTTTTAACCCCTGACCCTCTTTAAACGTTTTTTAGGCTCGTCCTACTGTAGGGTGTTGCTCGGTTCCCGAGAATGAATCTGTGGAAACAAAGGTAAAGGTTCTGCATGTAAACAAGATGGTCTCACTATGCACTTCCATTGGCCACGTATTACATCTATAAACTTACTGTAGATTGATGACATAAAGTTTCATATTTTGCGGTAAAACAGTGTAACAAACGTTACTGTACCTTCAAGCAAAGTAACTGTTTAATCATGTTTGTTTAAATAATTGCTACAGTCATTTTTGTGGTAGCTACTGTAATTAGGCTAATTTAATATTGAGCACTTGTTCACTAGCTGCTTAAATGGGTTACATTACCTTAATAAACCTTAATTATTATTCTTCATATCACACTGCAAAATGTGACATGTTTTAGTTAATAATTCATTGCTAATGATGTGATAGAACTCTTATATTACAGTTCTTACTGTTGTATTACATTACATTACAACAGTTTGTTTATTCCTTGATTCCGTTTCCATCCAAGCTCAACCACACAAAGCTCCACCACTCAGAAATTACTATGGTCAGCAGAGCATGTTCACATGAGTTACAGTATGTAATGAGCAACTTTGATTTACTTTTCGAATCCATTGATTTATTTTTTTAGGAATGTTTTGCTACTCATTCATTCATTCATTCATTAATTACCTCATTTATTTATTTATTTATTTATTTATTCATTCATGTACCACAGCAAAGGTATCTGGTCATTTAGCACTTGATTTGGCTCAGCGTTCCTTTATTAGTACTTAAAACTGGGAGAACTTGAGAGTTTCACACACACACACACACACACAAAATGTGTTACAAACACTACATCTAGATATGTAGTTTCAACCTCATGTTGTGTTTAATGACACACAATTTATAATAGCACAGTGAGATCTGTAATAATCAGTTTTCAAAAGCACTGACAATTTCAGCACCAAACCCATCTTAAGGTGACAAAGAAATGCTGAACAACTGGCTTAGGTGTGTCAGTAATACTGATGGAATAAGATTGCACTAAGAATCACTGACTTACTTTAAAACTATGCATTTACTTTTGCATGTTTTATTTACAATATTTATAGATTTTTTTTTATTAATGTTTATTTTATTACACTTAAGTATGCTCCATCCCCAGTGTAAACCAGATTGTGGGCTGCTGCAAGTTTCCTCACCTATGTCTTTGTGCACCCAATTTCTGTGGTGTTGTCAGCAGGCGTGTTTTCAAAACACATAATTACCCCACAGATTACACCCTCAATTAATTGACTTTGTGACCGAGACAGGAATTTTTTTAGCATGTTACCATAGAAGAAGGTGGAGATACAGGTGTGGTCTTTCTCTCAACGTTAGTTATAATGTAAAATCATAATACATTGCATTTAGTGCTGTATGAACAGCCTAACACATTAGAGCCGTTGGAGATCATTGTCAAGATCTGAATAAAATGGAGCGACTTAAAATTTTAAAAGGATATTTAAACTTTGGAAAGTTGGCAGTGATCAGAACATTGTTCCTGTTCTTAGTAACACTGATCGTATTCACGTATTTTACAGTTTTTCGGGATACTGGCAAAAAGTTTCCTGATTTAGGTGAGTAGTCTATTTTAAAAAGAAATAAGAAAAATCATGCTGTATTTATTAAGGTGTGTATAACCTTGATTGTAATTTATTCTCAAATTCATTCATTCAAATGTTGTACAAAATCATTCAGCTAACAATTCAAAGATGTTCATTGAATTATTGCTGAATGTTTTTGTTTCTTCAATTCTAAATATGAAGAATAATTGTATTATAATGTAATGTGCACAGTCTGAGCTTTGCATTCCATATAGAAAACCTGTGCTGTGACTTTTTATTTTTCAAATAAAGAGTTTTAAAAAATGAATATCACTTTTTAAAAAAAACGCCTCATGTTATGTTGATACATTGTCACAGAATAAGAAAATATGAAAAACTCTATATTAGTTAGTTACTGTAGTTAGTTAGTTAGTTATTTAGTTAGTTAGTTTGTATAGCACCTTTAAAGAGCAAAACATTACAACATGCTTCAGAGAAGTAGCAATCAAATAGAACACATCCAACAGATGTAAAAACACAACTTTAAAAATATGAAACATAGATAAATAGATAAATCAGGAAATAAAATAGAGGAATCCATAATGTTCACTGATCTCAAATCCATTGGGTGAATGTTCCAGAAATAAATACTACAACTTCAAAAGAGCAATACTAAAGGATTACTTTCTGTTGTGGTGATTGTGCAACGTTAAAGCAGTAAAACCTGACCTGTGTGTTCTGATTTATGTGCATAGCATTATGTTTTCTTAGTTATTCAGATCATGTAATAAGTAACGTCAGCAAGAATCTTCAGATAGACTGTTGCATATAAATAATGCTCACTTGGTACTAATGGGACCAAAGTATACAGTACCAAGAAAATCTGGCTCACACCATTAGACCACCACTACCAACTGTTGATACAAAGCAGGACGGATCCATGCTTTCATGCCAAATTCTGACCCCACCATCCGAATGTTGCAGCAGAAATTGAGCCTCATCAGGCCAGCAAGCTTTTTCCAATCTTCTGTTGTCCAGTTTTGGTGAGCTCATGTGACTGATAGCCTCAGTTTCTTGTTCTTAGCTGGCAGGTACAGCATCCGGTGTGGTCTTCTGCTGCTGTAGTCCATCTGCTTCAGGGTTCAATGGTTTGTGCGTTCCAAGATGCTCTTCAGCATACCTTGGTTGTAAAAATATGTTAATTGAGTTACTGTTGCCTTTTGATTACCTTGAACCAGTCTGGCCATTCTTCTCTGACATCAACAAGGCATTTTTGCCTAAAGACCTGTCACTTGTCAAATCATTCTCTGTAAACCTTGAGATGGTTGTGCGTGAAAATGCCAGTAACGTAGATCAGCAGTTTTGAAAATATTCAGTTTGGTATCATCAACCATGACATGTTCAAAGTCACTTAAATCTTAAGTCTCAAGTGAAGGAATCACATACCTCAATCACAGTGACACACGTCAATCATGGGTGTCCGTGAGGTCATACAAGCAAGATGAGGCAGATAGCGCTTTCCAGCTTGTGTTACCTAACAATATGCAGTCGGCAGCTTCACATGCTCTGAAAAAAACACATACTGTATTAGCCTCTGTCCTTCTTGATTTGTTCCAATAAAAAGATATGTATTATTTAAATTATATTAAGCAACCCATACTTTAATAATGAATTTATTAATTATCAATTATGACCTTGGTGGTTCTCGGGGTCCAGGTTTATCACAATAATGTAACAATACGTAAGTAATAAAAGAGCTTATTTTGTTTTCAATATGAAGTGTTTCTAATTATATAAATATATTTCAGTACGAAATTGAAATTATAGACATTTCTGTATGAATTTTAAAAAATGGACAATATCTGCCGAAAGATATTCCAACATAAAGCCGTTTGTGTTTCAGACTTCTGGGAAATGCCTGACGATATGCAGTCTTCAGAGCAGAAGGTGCGTGCATACATGTTTAGACTTTTTAAACAAAACAAACTTTTTAAAATGTTTACATTTCATTTTATTTACATCATAATTCTGTCATCTTAATGATTTTAGATGATATTAAATGGACAGCCAAAATGGAAACCTGAGGTGCAAAAACTCTCTCTTTTTTTATTCTTCTTTTTAAATTGTATGATGGTGGTTGTTTAAAAATATGACATTTGAACTGACTTGCGAATATGACATTTGAACTGACTTGTTCTGTGAACAGTATTTGGGTCAGGTGAACATGCATGTTTTTGAAGACTGGTGTGGAGGATCTGTGGACCATCTAAGAAAAAATGAATTGTTTCCTCTGTTCCCCCATGTTAGTAACACACACACACACACACACACACTCACGCACACGTTCACACGCACACACACACACAGTTATAACGGTTATAGGCCAGCATAATTCTTGACACTTGATCCAGTACATCCTACCATTTTTTTCCTTCTAAAATTGCCTACACAACAAAATGAAGCACTATGATACTATGTATGGGTAATCATAAATTATCTAAGCTATTTAATCACAATCAAGTGAAAATAATTCTTATTTGCTCACAATAATTTTTATTTGGCCAAGCGTTTATTTGCTATGCTTACAATTTATGTTAAGTGTACACAATCACATCCATTAAAAATTCAGTTCCTTGATAGTGATCTATAATGTGTAATGTGTCATTATGATTTTAGTCACGTACTACAATCAAACGGCTTGCTATATATCCTGGATGGGAAAACTATGGGCTGAGAATCTTTGGATACATTCATCCTGTAATAAATGGTACGTACAAAAAAATCCAGTAAAATGTTATGGGCGTGCTTTAAGCCGAAAATGTCATTTTTTTTATACATGCTTCACCTCTAGTGTGAGACATTGTGGGCCTTAATATTTTCTGGTTGTTCTTTACCAGGAGAATACTTTTTTGCCATTGCTTCTGATGATAACTCAGAGTTTTGGCTGAGTTCGGATGAAAGCACCAAAAATCTAAAACTCATTGCTTTCCTTGGCAAGGTAAGAATCTTGTCTCATCTCATCTCATCATAAGGGGCTACACCATCAAACTCAGAAAGACAGCACACTAGAACAATAATATACAGTATGTAATAATATTTAATCCGAACAATGAAGTAAGATATTATCACATCAATAATCTCGTTAGCTACATTCAATTATTAGACATGTAATATATATTAAAATGTATTACTATGTTAAGTATATCATGCCTTATTGCCACTGTACATTGTCGGTCAGGCAGGAAATGAATGGGCTGCACCAGGGGAATATGAGAAATTTGCATCTCAGATATCTGAGCCTTTAGTGTAAGTTATTATTTTTTTAACTTAAAGTTAAAAATCATGACTTAGTTACTTTTGTTGTGAACTGATTGATTCTGATATAGTCACTCTCTTTAGGCTCTCAAAAAAACAACGATATTACTTTGAAATCATCTACAAGCAAAGTGAAGAAATGGATCATATGGAAGTTGCAGTATGTATGCTTTCATTCATATTACATATTTGACACGTGTGTGGTGGCCTTGGAAAACCAACTAAAAAAATAATTAGGGACTCATCTATCTATCTATCTATCTATCTATCTATCTATCTATCTATCTATCTATCTATCTATCATCTATGTATCTATCTATCTATCTATCTATCTATCTATCTATCTTCTTGCTAAGATAATGTTGGTAAGGAGCAAATTTAACAAACGTCCATATATTTAGCTGTCATTTAGCTCAAACAATGAGGAATCACACCTAAACTGATCAACATAAGCCTCATCACATCAAATCAATTGAATTTAAATGTAATCAAACAATGACAATCAGAATAGTTCACATTATCATTACTATGCATACACAAGAGAAACACATATAAGTTTTAATATTGTGGCTAATGGGTCAATGCAATTCTACAAACTGCAGGCTTTTCAAAAACTCAAATGTTTCTTTTTTTATATGTTGGGAAGCTACACTATGCTCAGTATTGTATAGGATCCCCCTGTGCAGCTCAGGCCCCTGCACAGGTACAACTCCAAAAGACCTTTGGAGGTGTGCTGTCTTGCACCAAGACAGTAGTGGCGGATACTTTGGCTTCATACAGTATGTGTCCGACTGTGATGCACTATCTGTTCTTCTGATGCCTTCCTATTTTGCCCAGCATTGTGCTACATTGGCTTTTCTGAGGGATCGGGCCAGATGGGTTAGCCTTTGGTTTCTACAGGCATCAATGAGCCTTGGGTGCCCATGATCTCGTTACCACTTTACTTGTATATAATTGATAATCAGTGTTATTTAATTAATCTAGCAGTGGTGTTAATATTGTGGCTGATAAGCGTATAGTAGAAACATAAAACTTTCACAACATTAAGGGTTTTCCCAAGCCAACATATGCATTTCATTATGTGTCTTGACATAATAAAGATCTGTAGTACATATCAGTTGTTTAAACCATGTGTTTTTAATCCTGAGCCACACATTTTCGTAAATTCTATTAAACTGTAAACATAGTTTTCCATCCTGTATTTAATCATGGTGCATTGTCTTTCTAAGAATTTCTAAGAAGTCTGTAAGAATCTTTCTCTTTTTTTTCCAGTGGCGTCTCAACAAAGAGGAAAGCAATTTTGAAATTATTACCTCAGAGTATCTCTCGCTCTACAGTGGTAAATGATACATATGTATGCATGTAATATATAGAACCTTTTAGGTCAATGTGATGCAGTGAAATGTCTTGCTGAATTGAACTCATCTGGGAAACAGTTTTTCAAAACAGTTAGGACAGCCACTGTAAATGTGCTAATTTTGTATTTAGTAGTAAAAAAAAAAAATTTTTTTTATTAATGCAGCTCATTAAGACTCACTTAGTGAATATTATCAACACAATGGATAACTTGAATAAACCAGGTATTTCAGCATTAATTCATTAGAATTAAGTCAAATAATTAATATACATAATTGAGTACTACTTGAATGAATTCATATTTAATGTAATAATATTTTATTTAATAGGACAGGTTAACTTTGTTTTAATAATAACTCTAAACCTTCATGGATTTCATTAAAGTTTAAGGAGTTAGTGAGTTCAATTCACATTACAATCGAAAAGAAACATCTATTGGCCAACACTCAACACTCATTGTCTCTCACTTCAAAATCACTTTGGTAAAGTTAAAAAATTAGAGTTAAAGTACTCTTCACTTTGGTTATTAAAATGTACATGCCAAATCAAAACATGTAAAAACTTGTTTTCTGCATACAGATGAGTCTTCTCTTATTGCCGTGGACAATTATATAATCCCCCAAACAGCAGCAAGTCAAAGACTGAACATTGACCACATCACTAGACCTGACGTGGACATGGTCAAAGAAGATCCACGAGACACCATCTATAAATGTAAGTGATTCATGAATTCATGAGCAAATACTGTATACTGTATTGTCACGGCGTGCGCCTGTGATGAGTGCGCCCAAATCTACTATCGCTCCTCACTCACTCCGTAGGCTCCCTAGATAGGCGGCCCCCCCTTCTCCAGGTATGCAAATGGACTGAGCCGCCTATTTGGGCCAGCTGGCGATAATTAACGTTAATAGGATCTCGGGCTTGCTCCGCATTATAAAAGCAAAGCGTGCAGGAGCGCTGCCTCCGTGTTCTCCGTTTTGCCACTCCGCCACCTATCGCCAGCTGTGTGCCCGCATGCCAGCATGGCACTGCCCCCGGACATGCACGTGCACCAACTTTCCTTCCCTTTTTTTTCATCCTTTAACCCTTTTCTTCCCCATTTTTCCTAAATAAATTACCCTTTTTCCCGTAAGACCTTGCCTCGTGTCCGTACACATAGGGTCGAACCCGTTACACGTATATACAATAATCAGCCATAAGATTAAAACATTAAGCCTTGTATTGTGTGGGTTCCCCTTGTGCTGCCATGGACCCTCATGGCATGACTCCACAAGACCTCTGAGCGGTGCTGTGGAGTTTGGCACCAGGATGACTCTCTCTCTTCTCTCTTTCCTTTCCAGTACCACTGCTGCATGGATCTCTTTTGAAAGATGTGTTTCCTGAATGTCCTTACTATCCTATTTACATATATGAAAACTCTACCATCGAGAGATATGATGGAATAAATCATGTGAGTACAGATTTACTTCATTTTTATTTATTTATTTATTTATTTCGGAAAAAGATGTAGAAGTAGAAGAGTACTTTAACTCTAATTTTCTTAAACGCAAGAGCAAAATATAATACAGAGCCTTCAAGAACAATAAGTACTGTAAATGAGAAACCTGGAATTACCTGATGTTTGGCCTAAACTGTTCCAAGAAATCATCTAAGGTATTCTAAAAGACAAAAGTCACACGAGAATCATTTAGTTTAATTATTATATAGACTATTTGATTTATTTGAGGCGTCTATGCTAATACTCTAATGTTAATTATGATGAAAAGCAATCAGACATGTAGCTCATGTTGAGTAAATCATGAATTGTGGTTTTAAAGGTTCGCTACTCGTCAGTGTACCCAAATGACTACACAAGGCTTGCTAACGAGGACATTAAGGCACAGCTATGCTTTTATGAAAAGGATGAAATATATGAGCAAGGGTAATGTATCTACAATAATATTTACATACCTACATATTAATAGTTACACAGTGTACACTCTTAATTACAGGTACAGTCATTTACTATTATTTTTCTGTTTTCCTTTCCAGAGGTGGGTTTGGTCCATATCTCAAATTTGAAAAAACAGAAGACAAACAAGGTAACTACCTAATAGCTTGAATAAAAATGTTAGTGAGGTTAATTAGGTTAGAATTAGAGCTAATTAACTAGATAATTCAGTGCTCTAATAATGGATTTATATCCACACCCAGATGAGAAATCTGTGAACAGGCCAAACTGGAAGCAGGTCTTCAATGTAAATCCGGTGGATTTCCATTCAAAGCAGAGCGATTTTGCTGTCCACACCTGCAAAAGAGCTGGAAATATAATAATGCTTCAAAAAGATGTCATGCCTATAATCAAAGCCTTCAGGAATCAATTGAAGTTAAACCCGAACACCAGGTAAATGACTGCACTGCTGTCTTGGCTTGTGAAAACAGCCCGCGAATAGAATTTGTCTGAAATCGAGACTTACGTTCTTGCAGTGATCTGGCTCTGAAACACGTGTTAAATGTGGAAAAGAAAACGAAGATTGGTGTGGGCAGTCGCTACCTGCTGGAGATGGAGATGCAAGATACCGAAGGAAAAAGTGTTCTTATCTCGAAATATTTTTACACCTCACGAAACCAAAGATATCCTGAATTACCAGGTCTCTGCAGTCCAACAGGCTTCAGTTGGGACCCGGACGTAAAAGTCCATGTTATTCTGACAGGTCAGAAAAGTCCATGTTATTCTGATTTTTATGATCACTTTTGCTACCTAATTATTCCTCTTAATATTATTTCTAATCATTAACTTTCAATAAGTGATTATGTAACCATGTAATTATTAAATGCTCCGCAAATATAGGCATTTTGCTATTTCGCTGTGTTAATCGTCTTGGTATCATTTAGCTGAATTACAAGAATTTAGTCGGACACTCTAAAAAACATCTACAGGTTGTACAGTAATAAAGCTAATTCTCAGCATAATACATAGGGCAGAATTTTAAATTGTATTAGCATTAGGCATTAGTTACTAGTCAACAGATTATCCACTAATTATTATCTATAAATAATAATAATAATAATAATAATAATAATAATAATAATAATAACAATAATAATAATAATAATAATAATAGAATAAAAAAGTCATGCATGTACATGCAATAAAATATTTGAATGTCTGGTTTGGTGGAATATGCGTCCCACTTGAATACTGCATATTGATTGCATATTGAGTTCAGAATATAACCATAACTGAATATAACTGTGTACTGAATGTTGTTTAACTATGAATGTCCATGGTGATGTTTAGTATACGATGCTTTCTTATTAAGCTATTTTTAAGGCCTGTCTGTCGCATTTACTGTATTTCAATTTTACTCCAACAGTTAAAAACCAAGGGAGGTGGATCATACACTTTATCCGAGAAATGGAGCGTGTGTATGAAGCGACAGGAGACAAAAACTTCAATGTCATTATTGTAGACTACAACAGTACTGATATTGATATAGAGAAGGAACTGAGTAATGCAAATTTACCAAGGTATGGATTTATTCATTAAAAGAAAAATTTGCTAACAACACATGTTTATAGTGCACATGTAAACAAGAAGTTCATTTATCTCTCTCTCTGATATATACACATATTCATATTTCTGCTGTGTATGTGTTTAACTTTTTCACATATGGACAGCTATCAATTTAAAAGCCTGCCGGGACGCTTTGCCAAATCGCACGGAATTCAAGCTGGAGTTGATCTTGTTGAAGTAAGACATTTTACAGTAATAATTTTTAAAGGATATGTATTGTATAAATATGTCCAGCCTAGATTAGTAGATTTAAGACAAATCTCTGTACAAACTGTAAATATAGCAGTACGTTTTTTCCCCCCCGTAACTGAACTAATTTCTTTCTTCAGGATGAAAACAGTATTTTGTTCATGTGTGACCTGCATATCCACTTTCCTCCATCAATAATAGATAATGTGCGTAAACACAGCGTACAGGGGAAAGTGGCATACGCCCCTGTTGTGATGAGACTGGAGTGTGGCGCCACATTAAAGGCACCTGCAGGTACTCGTATTAAATTCAAATGTTATTGCTCATCTACACATCCATACACAGTATCATGTGCGGTGGAATGCTTGAACGACTGTTCTTGACTTAATAAAGTAAAGATGAGATAGATAGATTTCCCCGCAATAATAGATGTTGCACTTAAAATCTACAAATATACAGAAACTGTATACAGTTACAAGGAAAGAAAACAACTAAAATATATAAAATGTAATGTAGAATTTCAAATGTTTAAAATGTACAAATTATACGGAATTCGCGATGTCAAAGGGGTATAAGAAGGAAAAGATATGGCGTGTAGATATGACAGCAGTGGTATGAGTGAAATGCCATTTGACATTTTCAAGTCCCTGTGGTCCAATGCTCTTGTTTATTTTTAATGCACTGAATTATATTGATTAGACCCAGAAGTTTAAAACACGTTAAAACCCAAATGCTATCAGTGAATGAGAAAATGCAAGATCAAAACCCAAAATACACAGAAATACACAGATGTGAAAATGCAAAAAGCTATTTTAATAATAAAAAAGGTTCATTTTAAAACGGGCATTAAAGAGAGCAGGTGTTTATTAAAGATGATTTACCTATTTTATATTAGCTACATCCCGGAAAACAGAGATCTATAATATACTGTAAACCTAACAGAGGTGATTGTATAATTTAACCCTTAATTGCTGTTCCTATGCTTAGTAGATAAACACACACGTGTCTATATATACAGTATATATAAGTTTTGTTTCTTTTTTATGATGTTTAGTAAGGCTTTATCTTTTGCATTTTGCTTTAATGTTGAGTCTGTTCATTTGTGACTGATTCTTTATCATATGTATTAGAAGTATGGAAAACTTCTGTGAAACTTCATGTGGTTATTAGCATATTAAGTGCTCATGTTTAATGTACACTTATTCCTGAAATATTTCATGTGACAGGTTTCTGGGAAACTGAGGGGTATGGTCTGGTGGGAATTTATAAAACTGACATGGAGCGAGTCGGAGGGATGAACGTTAAAGAATACACAGACAAGTGGGGTGGAGAAGACTGGGAGCTGCTGGACAGGTATGAACCGGTTATGTGAGACATTTGTAAGATCATAATTTGAAAATCTTTTTGTTTTTTTACAAAGAAGCACTATAATAAAAACAAAGCACAGAGATGACAAGATATAGTTAGACTAATCAGGAGAAATGTATACACATCTTGTTTGAAGTTATTCTCATGAATAGATTTAATGTTTCGTCTTTGAGGTGTGAACTACTTTGACTACAACTAATAAAAAAGAATCAATAGAATAGAATAGAATAGAATAGAATAGAATAGAATAGAATAGCCATGCATGTACATGCAATATAAAAAATTTGATTGTCTGGTTGGTGGAATATATGCGCCCCACTTAAATACTGCATTTTGATAATAGTTCATATACCCAAACTGGATATGCTGTTTAACTATGAATGTCCATGGTGATGTTTAGTACAACAGAGTGAATCAAAACAAAGTAAAAAAAAAAAAAAAAGAATTTAATTAATTAATTACCTGTGCAAAAGAATCTTAAAGAATATCTTTGTAGTAGTATAGCATACAATGCGACTTTATCTAGTCTTACATGCTGCCATCTATCTACAAACCCGTCATCTCATCTCCCTTTCAGAATCCTACTGCACAAGCTGGAGGTAGAACGACTACATCTGAGAAACTTTGCACACTTCTTCCATTCAAAGCGGGGCATGTGGAACATGGAAACATGAACATTGTATTTAAAGTCTGTACAGTATTATATATATAAGGTTTGGGTATATTTACTAACGTTGTTATTATTATATTCTTTATCTATTTTATATTTTTGAATAATAGGAAAGATGACATTATGAATTATGAAATGAGACATGGAATTGCAGTGTGACTAAATGTTCTTCCAAATAGCCACCTTCATTATTGCGTCTGTATATGCTTAAGAATCAGAGATCTTCAGTAAGCAGACAATGAAATAAATGTACAATAAAATTTTCCATTACATTACCGGACACAAGTCGATTAAATAGTCACTCACTAGGCAAAACTCTTGGGGTGTTGTCCAGTATGGGAAATTAAACAATTAAATAGAGGGTAATAAAAGCAACTAAACATACTTTGTTGGTCTGAAATACCAAATATTTTAGTGTATGCAGCCAATTCTATAATAAAATACGTCATTTAGAAAACAGTGCTATACTTCGACTCCTTCTGTGTGTGTGTGTTTGAGTCTTTGGTTTTCTCTTTACCAAGAACCAACTTTGTGTGTGTGTGTGTGTGTGTGTGTGTGTGTGTGTGTGTGTGTGTGTGTGTGTGTGTGTTATAAATTTTTTTGTTTTTCTTTTACATTGTTCTGATATTTTTTTTCTTATGCCATTGGTTTAATCAAAATTTCATATTTAGCATTCATGGTACACCTGCTTATTTAATATCATACAGTATTATCCAAACCTGTTTAGCTTGTTTCAGTTAATATTTCTAAGAGCGGCATTTACTGCACCCCGCCTTTTTCTGAATGGTGGAGTTCATGCCTTTTTTTTTCCTATCCTCACAGGATTTGCGTGACTTTATGTACAGTCACTGTTTTTTTGTTGTAAACAAACTGTTTACATGTTATCTTTTTTTTTTTTTAAACAGCTTACTTTATACAGTGTAAACTGGGATGAGTCTGCATGGATAAAGTCATGGTGTTTTTCTTCTGGGTAGTTACTGTAGTTACAAAAGCGACATACTGTAATGTATCCACCCAGGGAGCAGTCTGCTTTCATCGTACGTAATTACAAAGGCTTAGCAGGAACGATGGTTGTGTAATGAGTTTATTGAGACAGGTTACTTTGTCTCCTGGTAGAACAGCTTCAATGAGGTTATACAGCTCTTTGGGAATGTGCTGGTGGAATGTTCAAAATTACCCTCTGAAAAGATAATCAGAGAGTTGTTTTTTTGATGATTGTGTAGGAAAGTTCTGTCTAACACTTCACGTCAAGAACTTCCAAAGGTGTTCACCTAGGTGAAGATCTAGTGAGTGTGACGGTCACAGTAGTTCATTCACCAGCAAGTGAGCTGTAGTTACTGTATATATCTACTGTAGTTACATTTACATTGATGCTGTTTGACAAAATCCCTTATCCAGAGTGATCTACAGAAGTGCCTGGAAGTCTGTGCATCGTCATAATAGGTTCACTTGATAAGGGAATAAGAGTACTATTAGTCTAAAAACTCTGTTGAAGAGGTTATATTTTTTGCTAATTAAAGTTTTTCATGACGTAAGAAGTAAGAAGTTTAGTTATTGTTTGATGTCTGGCAATGATTAGGGTGGACAAATTTTTTTTTTAATCTTGACGCATACCTAAATGTTACACCATCATTAAAAGTAGTGATGAATTATTGTGGTAGGGATGGGTTTCAATGGGCAGGTGGTCGGATCTAACATGTAGAGTAGAAATGTGGGTAGAAGTGAAGGTCTGGCATATTTTTTCAATCGTCTCAAGACAAAAATGGCAAAATGATCAGCAGACAGGGAGAATGGTGAAGAAGGAGATGAGTTGAACAGTGATTAAAGCTTATTGTGGACCTTGTAAGGATTATTTGCGGTATATTATTTGCGGTTGTTCCTTACAGAAAATGTCATATTAGATAAGTATCTACGTAGATAGAAATGCAATATATGAAAAAGATCTATAATAAGTTGTGACGACTTCTCCTTTTGCTTTACCCTGATTGTCGTGCAAGACATCTGACAGTCAACGAACAGGATGAAAAGGCTTCATGGGTTTGGAAAATAGAGGGAAGAGAAGGTTCACGAGTGAGAATAGATTTACAGTAGGAGTAGACAAGAACAAGGAGCCAGGTTTTAGAGAGGGAGATGGAGAGCAGGAACCTAAAGAGGAAGGGGAAATATAGTGGCAAATGATGACAAGATCTAGGACATTTCCTCCCTTGAGTGAGCCATGGCAGCTGTTAAATATCAGGAGGTTGAAGTGTACAAGGGGAGTGTGAATGATGATGTTAGTAGGGAAAAGGCTGAAGATCATGTCAGATTCTTCGAAAATGTGGGCCAGAAGGGGACAAAAAGTTGATCAGAGGAGGAACTTAACCGCATGGGGTTCAAAGGATGAAATGTTGAAATGAGGTGGAAATGTGTGATTCAATCTCAGCAAACCCTGTACCACCACTCCTGCGAGTTTCTCATGTATAGAAGTGTTTTATCCTAACATATCGGGAATCAATGAGAATAACTTTGTAAAATATTATCTTGTCATAATCATTGTTGATGCTTGTGTAGCGTCATTGCTGTTGTGACAGTCCCAGAAACTCCTTTAATGGCCCTTGCCTTTAATGGGAAAAACAAGCATGACTTGATTACCAAAGGTGTTGTATTTTTGAAGGATAATGCACAACCTCATACTTACAGTATAAAGGAATTTGGCCACATCCCCACATCCCCAGTACAGCTCTGACCTTACCTTGTTTGGGCCATTAAAGGAGTTCCTGGGAGGCTAGGGCTTCACAGTCTGGCAGAAGCTGGCAGTCCCATCTTGGCTCTGTGATGCTAAAAAAACCTTCTGCCTTGATGGCATCCAAGCACTAGTGTAACACTGGGATAAGTGCATTAGGGTAGCAGAGGATTATATAGAAAAATAAATGGAGTTTGGGCTCTCTCTCGTAACAGTTTGGAGAGTTTGGGCTCTCTCTCTCGTAACAGGATCAAAAGTCCCAGTTTGACTTAAACGTCCCTCGTATTAAATGGAAAAATGTTGGAAGGTGCTTTACACTATACTGAATGCAAAAAATATATAACTTCATCAACGAACAAGTATGAGCGATGCATACTGTTTCACACATTAATGTAAGGAGGCTATTTCTGTTTCAGTTAACACAGTTATCACTCCTAGTTGGTGTCTCTTTAAAGTGTTTACTCTGTGGCAGAGATCAGACAAGAGATTAGACAAGTCATTTAAGAACCATGGAGTAGGTGGAGTTAAACATAGTGAACATACCATTAGATTGAATGTGTTTAACAAGGCACACTCTTTCATTATTAGTCTACTGTAGCACAAACCTAATCTATATACATCGTTTAAAATACAAAGGGGTGTTCAAGTCAAACCAGGACTTTTGGTTAATGTTTACATCAAACATAAGAATGCAGATTTTATTATTTTCCAATGTATTTTGTCAAACATGTAAAGTGGACATGTATCTTTATTGAGCAAAGGTGGAAATGTGGCTGAACGAAGCTGTTTCTCTTGTCTGACTGAGTGGAGTTTTATAGTTCTGTATTATAAACCCAGTCTCACATCGCTGAGCAATCATTACTAAAGCAGGAGACCCTGGTACTTTGACACATATTTACTTTGCTACTTTAGAAAGACTGTGCATTTCTACCAAATATTATAATACTCTACTTGTAATATAATATACTTCTACCAAAATATTAATTTATAAGTATTACAATTTTATTACACATCATGGATGAAACTATTTCTAAAGATGACTGCAGTTCTGTGTTACAGTAAGTACTGTAGGTGTAGTCCGACATTATTTAACTAACAAGTGAACAGCTCCATCTACTGGACACATACTAAAGTTCTGCATTAAACACACACACACACACACACACACACTTATTCTTTATACCATTTATTCTGTACAGCATTGTGGGAGACTTGGAGGATTCTCAGGGGACGTGGTGCACACATTTTTAGAAAAGTGTGGAAACACCAATTAGCCTATCCTGCAAGTCTTTTGACTGTGGGAGGAAACCAGAGCACCCGGAGGAACCCTGCCAAGCACAGGAAAAACATGCAAACTCCATGCGCACAGGTTCAAGGCGCTGGAGGCATGAGGTCACAGTGCTTACCACTACGCCACCGTGCCACACTGAGAATGCTGTACTTTTTACCAAATTTGCAGAACTGTATTACTCACACATTGGCAAAACTGAACCGGATTAACGTAACTTATTCATTCAGATTTGATTTTGCACCAAAATGTCACAAACCTGTCATAACCTGACCTTAACTCTTCTTATATTCATATTTCATATATCATTACCTCAATATCTTTTATGCAAACTTCAGTTAATGTTTACATCAAACATAAGAATGCATAAAAACATAATAAATATTGCTGCCGGTGACTTTGGAATGCTCCCAGTGCCATGGTTTCTGGTGCCAGATGAGCTGGTGTGAGTTTTTCTGGCTACAAGAACTCCAATAACCACTCTCAAAAAATAACAAATAAATGATCGGGATCAGGATCGGGATCGGGATCATTTTCCTTTTTCGTATTTCACCCTCACCCTCATGAGTGATGACGGGGTGTAAGATTGTTATTAGATTTAGATTAGATTTTTTAAAAATCTTCCAATTAAACCATTAATTTGACATTTTTTAAATTTCAACTGGCCAACTATTTCAATTAATTTAAAGCTAACAAAAATAATGTCATAGTTTGGCATTTTATTTTTGAGGTTGTTTGAAAGTAGACATTTGGTGAATGTTGAATTGGCAGTTAAAGAAAAGATTTATTCTCGCGTCGAGCTGTTTTGTCCAGCAGGAGGCACTGCTTTTTTACAAAATGATAAACACCCAAGAGAAAATCTTGATTGCTGTAAAAGCTTAAGTTTCATCCATAAACAGGTTTAACTCAAACAGTAACATATACATACTTCTAATTAACAATGATTAACTATTATTAAAGGAAGTTAATTTTATGACCACAGGAACCTGGACTTGGTTGCTGCAGTGCACTACTGAAGTGTAACTCTGGCACTGGTCTGCTCGAGCAGCTAAAATGATTGCAGACACTTACTGTAGCAATATGCACAACATAATGCATTATTATATTGGAAGTAACCAATAGAATAAAGGTGAATAAAGGAATGCAAATGGACAGCAATCCAAGCATTGTTTGGATTCTACACCCTACCTCAACCTACTCCAACCAACCAACTGTTGACACGAAGCTGGTTTAATAAATGCTGGTTTTGACCATCATGACAAGTTTTGGTAAACCTGCGCCCACTGTAGCCCCAGATTCCTGTTCCTGGCTGACAGGAGTGGAACCCGGTGTTATCATCTACTGTTGTGGTGAAACCAATATAACCCATGAAGAACTGTGCACTTTGAGGTGCTTTTCTGCTCACCATGGCCATGCACAAAGATTGTTTATAATATTCTGGCTTCCCTGTCAGCTCAAATCAGTCTGGTCATTCTCCTCTGAACCCCCTCAAAAGGTTTTTGTTTGTTTTTTCACATTATTCTGTGTTTCTGAAATACTCAAGCCAGCCCATCCGGCACCAAAAACTGTGCTACAGTCACAGTCACTGAGATTGCTTTTTAAACATTAACATTGAAGTTCTTTATCTGTATGTGGAAGACTGACTTATTGCATAATGTAATGTATAAAATATATAAGCAGAAGCACAGTATTGGTCCTAAGTAGCTATTTTTAAAACATTTTTAAAAATTATGTTATGTATTATTTTCTTGAGAAAATACAATAGAAACTTTGCATTTCAACTGCTCTACATGGACTTAACCGTTATGTAAAATGAGAGAAGTGTTGCAAACAGAAGTGACAGTTACAGTATTACAGTACAGCTATAGTTCAAATGTAAAGGACGTTGAGATTAATATTTTCTTCTCTTTTATTATACTGTACACATCACTAACAGTGCAAAAAAAAAAAAAAACAATAATGTGCCATTTTTGACTCATGGAAGAAAAAAAGTGAGAATGTTCCATTTAGCCAGTTCTGTGGTGTGGACACGTGAAAAGATTAAATTTGAAACCACTAATTAGTTTCACTACCACATGGGAATAAAGAAATAATGGGGAGAAGAAAAAAAAAACAGGAAGAAAATAGGATTTAAAAAAAGGATGTGTTTTTGTTCATAAAGTGGTTTTCTTAATTGCCAGGGTAGAAAACCAAAATCCAGTTCATTTACAGTAAAGGCAACGTACAAAGGTGAATGTGTCAATTTTACTTAAGGCACTCTGAGTCAATATACCAGTATGAGGCCAGGATGAGGTAGAAGAAAAAGGAGCTGTTTTGGCATAGCCATTATTTATGGAACAGTCTTTATGGAACCAGAAAAAGAATACAGAACACTTTCCCTACAAACAGATGAGATTTAGATGAAATAAAATGCTCAAAGTAAAAAGTAAATAAAAAAAGTGTGTGTGTGTGTGTGTGTGTGTGTGTGTGTGTGTGTGTGTGTGTGTGTGTGTGTGTGTGTGTAGGGACTTTTATGGTTTGATCAAATACCTGTATAATTAGATGTTCGAAAACACACAATTTAAAAATAACTGATTTTATATAAGATGACAGAAATACATATAATAATAATAATAATAATACTGTAATAATAATAATAATAATAATAATAATAATAAACATCATGTCTGCGATAAAAGTAAGTGTGCACAAAGTAAGCAGTTTAGTTGAATTAGCAATTAGTTAAGCCCTTTGGGGTTCAAGTTTTTTCCTACTTCCTGCATCTTACTTTAAATCCTAATTATTCATGTTACATTTAAACTTTCACCACCCAAATAAAGTTACCCCTGGAAAAGCCACATCTCATCTTAGACTGTAGTGAAAGAACCACATTTGGGAAAGAACAAAAGCTGATTCCAGGAACCACAATAACAAAAAAACACAAAGAAAAGATCCACCCTGGACCTCAATACATATGCCTATACTGAAATATTTTTGATGTGGGTGGCATTTCTGGTGAGGATTTCTTGCTTTGTTCTGTATTTTTACTTTTCAAATGAGAGGCTCTGTTCAGATCTGATGCTCTAAAAGGATTGAGTTTGTCCAATTAAAATAGTGTTTTAAACTCAAACATTATGGACATCCATTACACCCCAAGTTGGACACTGAGTTCCAGAATGCAATGCAGATACAGACTGAAGTCTGAAACCAACACGGATTAAATAGTTAGGAACCTTGTTATGAGCATAGGCAGAGGATACAGGTGAGGAAGTGGAAGAGCTAGACAAGATAAAGTGCTGCTCCACTGCTACAGAACTGAAACAGGATTAATTCCCAATCGTGCCACTATCAATGGGAAGTTGCACTGCATTGTGGGTAATATGGGTTAACCAAAATAAAAACAAAATAATGTCAGGAAAAAAAACATTTAAACCAAAGAAACTAAACTCAATTCTAAAACGTACTTGAATATGACTGGATATTCATTTTTAATATACTGTAGATAATATATATTTTTCCCTTTAAGGCCAAACCTGGCAAGAACTCTAAGGAAAAAAAGAGCATGTTTATGTTCTAGTCTTGTGTGTAATTATACAGTCGAAGCTGTCAGACCTGAGAGCATTTGTGCCTACATCAGATTTCCAGATTTTTTTTTTTTTTGACACAAAGGTTTATAAGAGAAATAGTTTTCCATCATGAGCTCTTAAAGCACAAGTCCTCCCTCTTATAAGGCAGGTCACTCATTATATACTCAGTGTCAACTGCTTTTCTTTTATACGGTACTCTTTAAGCCAAACCATGGTCCATATGCTTGTGCAAGAAGAGTAAAGTGTGACTTTTCCATGTAGTCGAAATTCAAATCAGTCATCCATCTGACCGAAGCAGAAGTGTGAGAATTGTGAGGGTAGTAAGTGCTACAATGGTGTTGCTGGGATGCTGGGCAGAACTGTGGCTCTCAGGATTTCTCACTTCAGGTAATGAACACGTGGGCTTTGCTGCCACAACAACTGTAGTGCTGGCACGTTTCTGAAGCTGGAAGTTGTGTGTTAAAGCGGTGAATCTGTCCGGACCGTACGGCACTGACACAGTCTCTGTGAGTGGCTCATATCCTGGGTGTGTTACCTGCAAAGACGTGTTTAGATAATTACATTGTTGTCAAACTGGATCACTGCACACACGCGAGTGCACTGCCAGCCTCCACCATCTCTCCAGAGCGGAGGTTTCCACAGCAGCTCAGTCTTATAGCATCAGAGTCAAGGGTGGTAAATGTAGTAGCATTATCTAAACCAGTTATGACTATATTCTGTTTTTTTTTTCAATTATTTGTCAAATTTAGAAACACATTGGATACACCACTATTAATTGAAATGGCACAAAAGTGGTCAAATGTGAAACATGAATATGTATAATATGCATGTTTTATTACTCCTCATGTAAGTTTTAGGATAGTGTTTGTAAAAAAAGAAGTGAGTCCAGGGATGCAACTCGATATAGTATATACATTGTTAGGAATAAAAAGATGCATTTCTAAGGATTCGCCTGGGAGGAGCACTACCTTTTCTCTAAAAACCTAGCCCACACATGGTATCTGGAGATGTGCATGAGGACTATGTGGAACAAAAACACAAAGTTTTTCTTTTATCATTTCGACATCTACAGTATACATATTCCAACTAAACACCTACTGACACACACTGTATAGTTGTACTGCATTTTATCCCCAGTATCTACACTGGGCCTAAATATGCACTGCACTATATACTATATAAAGCACAACATCACAAATAAATAAATAAATAAATAAATAAATATATTCGTTATCGCGATAATGGTATACGCAATATCTGTATTGCAAAGAGTTGCGATAAATGAAATTGATGAGTGTATGGTTACACGTAAATAAAAAGTAATGTTTGAACGTAATTCATATTGTGTTGGCAGGTCTGTGGTAACAGCAAACCAGAAATCAGAATATCTGCTGAGGGTTTTAAGTCATTCA
>JAQMYG010000004.1:15235843-15256300 GCA_030014215.1 Clariallabes teugelsi
GTACCTGGAGGAAACCCACCAAGCACGGGGAGAACATGCAAACTCCATGCACACAGAGACGGGAATCGAGCCTGGCTAGGAATCGAACCCGGACATATTCTATTCTATTCTCTTTTATATATTAATCTTTTCCCGCCTCGGGTCTGTGTGCATGAAGTTCTCGCCGCCTGGGTGGGTTTCCTCCTGGTACTCCGGTTTCCTCCCACAATCCAAAGACATGCAGATTAGGTTAATTGGCGTTCCTAAAAATTGCTCATAATGTGTGTGTGTGTGTGTGTGTGTGTGTGTGTGTGTGTGTGTGTGTCTAGTCCAGCAATGGACTGGCACCCTGTCCAGGGTGTACCCTGCCTTGTGCAAAAGTCTCCTGGAAACATTCATGATGACTAATGAATGAATGAGTCCTGTTTAGCAAAAAGTGGCGCACTAGGCGTTTACATTCCATGTTTTGATTCCAATGTTTTCAACCCCTTGCTTCCCCCAATAAAAGTACATGGTAAAGCTCTCCTAAGGTATATTTTGAAAGAAACCACAGTTAAAAATAGGAATTAATGATAGCTATGTTATAGTTTCAAACTGCACTCAGGCAATGCCATAGGGTGTCTGAACATGCCTGAGGGAGAGCACCAACTGTTCTATCGTGTATCCATTACCTAAAAGATGCCTGCAACTAGGCATTTTTTTTCTTCTCAAACATACTGCATGTGTCCATACACTTGCATAATTTGCACTCCATGTGGACTGTTTACAGTGTGTGTATGTGTGTGTGTGTATATATATATATAAGAAACATTCCCCCATACAATGAAATTCTTTGTTTGGTGTCCCCCAACAAATGGCACTAAAAGGTAAAAAATAAACATAAAATAGAATACAATAAAATAAATATAGGTATAAAAAAGGATATATATCAAACATAGATTTACATATACATATATATATATATATTTATTTATTTTTTTATTTTTTTAAACATTATTATTATTATTATTATTATCAATCACTCATCGTCTATACCGCTTTATCCTGTAAACCGGAGTACCCAGAGGAAACCCACCAAGCACGGGGAGAACATGCAAACTCTGTGCACACAGAGACGGGAATCGAACCCGGACCCTTGAGGTGCAAGCCGACAGTGCTAATCACTAAGCCAATGTGCCTATTATAATTATTATCATAATTACTACAAGGGCTGAAACATTAACTGACATAAGGTTAATTAAACTGCACATTGGTAGAGTAATTCTTCCTCTATTTAAAAGGTACTACTCAACATCGTCTTCATCACTAGCCATGCATACTCTACAGGTACATGTATGTACCATCACTGAAACCAACTCTCAAATCCTCTTCTTAGAAAATGCCCGTTGTTGCAGTTGATGGTCCCCCACCTCGGTGCAGCATGTTTACAGAGATGCCACCATTGACAAGGGCAATGTACACGGATGGTAAAGGAGTTTAAAGAAGAGGAAACCGGCATTGAAAACAAACCACACGTTTTGAAAAAATAAAACATGGTTTATGATATAAATACTTTAATAATTATAATTATGAAATGATTATAAATTGACTTCTAGAATTAGTTTAAAATACGTCAACTGGAAGAATTTGGGCTTTGGAGATGATAACAGTTGCTCTTTGTTGAGAACAGCGCTGTACACATCTTCGTATTTTCGACTCTTCAGTCTATGTACAGTCCAAAAATAATAGTTTCGACATCTCTGCAAATTATCCGTCACCTCCCCTCTCCGTCTTATCACGAGAATTGCTAACAGAACATCTGTGTTTAGATTGTTGCTATGTACACACTCATCATTACTGCTCCTTACCATCATGTTTTTCCTTACTGATTGGAAATTCTGTTGATTATGTTTCTGAAAACACTCGCACGATTTGTTATGGATTTGCTATTGTGCCATTTTGTTGTTGTGCATAACAGCATTATGCAAAATCTCTGACACAAAACAAAACAGGGTACATGACCTCATAACGATGTGTGCTGCATGTAAGAAATAACTTATAAGTAGGAATAGCAAATAGATAGAGTCTCTCTCTCTCTCTCTCACCTGCCCTTCGAGTATACGCAGTCCCGTGCTGATGACTCGAAGCCGTCTGGGTTCATCGAGGGCAGGATGTGTATACGTGTGGTGTTCATCAGCTTCGTCACAAAAGGGTCACTCATATAGCTGCGGGTCAGATAATCGATCAGTTGGAGCAGCAAGACTCGCCCCAGCACCTACACACACATACGGTACAGGCAGAGAGATGTAGCAACAACAACAACAACAAAAACACTTCCTCTTGCTATGCCTTCACCCCTTTACAATTCATCATGCAAGAAATGTTATTCAGATCTTTTACTATAATGTTACCTACAGTATTTCATCCATCTAACAATTGATCCCCAGATCACAGTAATGTACCATAATGCATAGTGGATTTCTAGCAGCTCATAGTGTATTTATCAGAAAGCCAACAGGTAGTTCTAAGTGATGCATTTAAGTAAGGAAAAAAATCCACTTTTTTAAAACCCCTTTTTCCCCCTAGGTAATTTGTAATGCAATGTAATGATCGATCACGATGATTCGTTCCTATTGTCTGCATTCAGTTTAGTCTGACTGCTCTCTAAGAGCAGTCTACATTTTACTGAAAATGGAAAATATTGATTCGCACCTTACATCAAATATTAGATTGCAACTCAAACCACGGCGAATCCTGTCACGGGAACGATTTTCAGGAACAGGCTTCTAAACTACCTTCATTTCTCCATACGTACTGTATAATCTTCAACTAGACTAATGCACTCGCCCCACAACCTACAGTACATGCAGAGAAAAAGCATAGATGTCAGCAATTAATTAATTAATAAATAATAATAATAATAATAATAATAATAATAACTTGCCCTTTGCTATGCCTTAACCCCTTTATCATCTATTATGTAAAATTGTGGTGGGGGGGGGGGGGTGCACTCATTTTGCCAGATACTATTCCCCTTACAGATATACAGTATATATGAAGGTTCAGGTCAAGCTTGAATGTTTGATTGTACAGAAAAACAGAACACAGTTATGCCTTTATTTCTTTATATAATCCTCTACTGCACTAATGTTTCATTACTGCATAGATACCATCAAGGTAGAAAGGTTTATCAAAGGTACCGTCAGTCAGTTTTACTCCTTTATTCATGAGGAATTTCACCACAAGTCCTGGTTTGACTTGAACGCCCCTTGTATATCTCAGGCTATGTGTAGAACAATGAAGTGTGCTTTTTAGTTCTGTAATTACAATCCTTAACCTTTGGTCTGGGTTTCCACCTATCCTCTGCCATCTATACTGGGTAATTACATGGGGGAGCTCAGTGGTTAAGGCGTTGCACTACTGATCGGAAGGTCACAAGTTCAAACCCCTGCTACCACCGCTAGGGTTTTGAATGAGGCACTTAACCCCTTAAAATGTATACTTCAAAAGGATGCACTGCGTCTTTTTGTCAGAACTTAGGAACCGTTATTCTGAGTGACAGAAGACAAATGAGGGTTGAAGAGCAAACTCAAAACAGGAATATGTGGTCAATGTGATGAAGATAATGAAGAGTTTCTGAATGTAATGAAGTAGAAAAAGGCACTTCATATAAAACTGTTAATTCTCAATGTCAGAAGCACAAATGAATCTGATCAATCCTATATCAGGTAGCATGTGTTTCCATAGCCGGAGAACATCTGGCTCTGTTTCTGTGTCATGACTGTGAGATCATTTCTTTTTTATTACAAATCTTCAGAAATGTGAGCATAAAGTAAGCCACACTAACACATGCACATTAATACTCACATGCACACGCACACACTCACACACACACACACACACGCACATAAACAAACTAATGAGAGACCTCACACCCAAATACAAATACAACACATCCCTGTCCACATGATCACTTTTATCTTCTTGCAGTATCACCCAAAAACTACTCTTACTAATCAAAATGCAATCAGACACACCCGTGACTGGAGCAAGACTCATAGTGAAGTTAAAAGAAAACAATGAATGAATAAAAACCGAGAGAGAGAAACAGAGAGAGACAGAGACAGGAAGAGAAGGGCAAAAACTACAACATAACGCTACAAGAGACAATTAGGCAATGAGACAATAAGGGAGTTTAGGCAAGAGAAGGCAAGTCACATTTAGATTTCTAAGGGGAAAAAAATCCAATATGCCCATGTTGTGTCTTAGTCTACTGTAAAATCAGTAAAACATTACAACTTCCTCAGCGTCAGGAACTTTTCTGTCCACAGCCCTCATCCTAAGAGACATAAAAGTACATAAACATCCCTGACGACTGTCTCCTGCCTGCAGGTGCTTTGTTTCACTAACAGTGGTTGTTTATACAGTTTCAAAGACACGTTATACAATCCTTCATTGATGTCTAACCTGACTATCAGGAATGATTACTGTCGGTTTCCTTCTCTAGGCTTAATCAGAGGAGATTAGAAAAGAGAAATATTCTGATCTTAGCAGGACCTTTGTAAACGGCAGACTTTGTCACTGCATGTCTCCCCTGTTGGCCTTGGCAAGACGCTTGTCCTCTTTAGGGATTATACTCACTATGTCTTATTTAAAGATGTTTTGACAAGAGTCTGTATTGTATGTATATATGGATGTTACGCTTGCGCAATCTGCATTGATGCTTTTAAAAGAGAGTTCATGTAAAGGTTGTGTGAATGTGAATGTCTGCAGGTGCGGAAAAATAGCCTACAATCTAGTTTTTACAAAGTCTGGAGCTTTTAGGCGACAAAGTGAAAGATTTCCTTTTAGGTGCTGAGATTAGGTTTATTGTAATGTGTACTGTGATGTGGTTAGAATTAAAGTTACTGAGGGTGCCGAGATCATGCTTAGAGATAGATATCCTGAGGCTTAACAGGAAGATCAGGAATATGGCTATGAGATTAAGGCTATGTCTAATCGCTATGTAAATTTGCATACATTGTGGAGCAAGATGTACTTCATATAAATGATCATAAAAAAATGTTTGGCGTTCTGCCAAAACCTGGAAATCTTGCTTTCTAGGTTTAGACTAATTGAGGCTTTGCTAGTGCTGGGTACCCAAAATCAGAATGGAACAGAATGAAATTCATTTATTTATTAAATTCATTTATTAATTACCTTTTTATTGTCTCTAAGACAAAACAAAAATGTCCTACTTCTTTTGGGGGAAAAATATATCATGCTTGTTCCAGAGTGTTGCATGAGAAAATCATATTTTCTAAAGACATATGGAAAATTTTTATAGATGTTTGTGAGTTTGTGAACATGGGAGAAGGGATGTCATTATTCTGTCAAAATCAAAGTCAACTCATGTGGCTTTTATTGTCATCTCAACTACACAGTCTGGCCAAAAAATGCCTCCATCACTTCCTGCGCTTCCCTTCTTAACCTAACTCTGGAATAGTGTTAATCTGGACTCTTCAAACCACATGACCTTTGTCCATTGCTACAAAGTCCAATCTTTATGCTCACTATCAAATGTAAGTGTTTTTCTTTCTTCCCCCAATTAGTTTCATTAAGAAGTGGTTTTCTTATGGCCACGCAGCTGTTTAGTCCCAATCCTGTGTGTTCTCATCAAATTTTGTGTTTATACAAATGCACTTCTCCTTAGTTGTTCTTTTTGCTTGATGCAGCCAAATAATTTGTCCCTTCTGGAATTGGGCCTTTTTTTGTACAGTATATACAGTGGGCAGAGTACACCATGAAATGAAACAATGTTCTCTCAGGGCTATAATGCTTCATAAAACAGCACACGGAAATTACAACTACATTATACTATAACACAGAAACATATAAAGTGCACGAGTGCAAGCATGTGCAAACAGTGCAAAAAAGTTAATCAATCGCGTGCATCTTTGAGCTCTTTTATGTGGAAGAATAGAGTTTTCTTTTTTATCTCACTGTGCTATGCGGCCCTGTTACATAAGCAGCGGTTAAAAAACCCCGCAGCTGGCAGGCTAATAAATGCATTAACTTTGTAGCCTTAAACTCTTGTGATTCATCAAAGTCATCAAACACTTCATTAATCTCTATAAAGAACACTGCAGAGTTTTTGACTGCATGAAGACTCGGTATTGCTCTGTCACCTTCGCTAGCATATTGAAAATCAAATATTTTAATTCAGGACATATTAGCAAGTTAACATGTTACCATAAAGCTTTCTTTTTTCTTTAAGAAAAAATGAACTATGATTACTTTTGTCAGTGTACAGTATGAACATGTTTGGATCCGGCAGCCTGATCTAGCTGGTGAGCATTCCACTGTCGTAATGAACCATATGCATAGCTAAATAGTCTATTAACGATACAGAATATATGATCGGCTGTAGCTACAAAAAGTGTGCTTTGATTACCGTCATAATTAAATTCAAGGTATCAATTTTAGTGTAACGAGATCCAAACCCTAGTTATGTTTACGGCAATACTTAAGAGCTAAATTTCCCGTATAGTAGAGCAAGTTAGAGTGAGAATGTCATTACTTTGCTATATAAAGAATACAAGTCAATAGAAAAAGGTCATGATAACAGGAAATACAAGATTATGTGTGGCTTTTCAAGTGCTGGAAGTTGGCCGGCTGAAATCAGATTAAACTGTCATTTGACCCATTTAAAGTTTAGCAGAGAACTTTAATTTGCTACTATGTTCAAATCGTGGTTGATGTGTCTATTTCTGTTATCATTTCGAATCAGTGCACGCTCCCTAAAGCAGACCGGCAAAAATAGCATTTCTGTTACACTGTCAAGATAAGCAGCTTTTGATTCTAGATGACAAGACACTGTCTGTCACCACCCTTTTACAGCAGCTACACCTCACTGCCACTGTAATCTGAAAACATGTAGCTCTGCTGTTATGAAGAGCATCTCTGAACACCCACCTTTGAACCTTGAAGCAGATGGGCTACAGCAGCTTCTTCTGCTTCTGTCCCCCAAGAACAGGAAACTGAGGCTACAGTTTACATTTACATTTAGGCATTTGGCAGACGCTCTTATCCAGAGCGACTTACATTTTTTATTTCATTACACATCTGAGCAGTTGAGGGTTAAGGGCCTTGCTCAAGGGCCCAACAGTGGCAACTTGGTGGTTGTGGGGTTTGAACCTGGGATCTTCCGAACCATAGTCCAATGCCTTAACCACTGAGCTACCCCTGACCCTACAGTACGTACATGTATACATCCTGCCTTGTATCAAGGGTTCAGCCTGGTGATGGCGGTGTTGATATTTTCTTCGCACACTTTGGCCCATTAGTACCAATTAAGCACTGTTTACGTATTGTTGCTGATTATGTCCATCCATTTATGATCACATGATAACATGCCATGTCACAACATCAGCATCATCTCAGACAATGAGGCACTATTTATATCCAGAATTTGGTTTATTATTATGTAACTTTTACATAAGGGGTCAAATTATTGGATCAAGCAAATAAAAAAAAAAACAAAGAAGATTTGTGATTACTGAAAACGACTCAAATTGTGGAAGAGTGGTTATGGGAGCATGAGGAATTATCTTCACACATGAACTGACCGACACACTGTGTGCTGTAATCAACGGTAAAGGTGACTCAGTGAAATCTAAGACTGTTTGACTTTGTTTTGGCCAGGCAGTTATTCTGTACTATAATTAAAACAAGCTACATACGTAACACATTGCCCTACAAAATGTATGTATAATTATTTTATTTTTTTTAAACCTACTGTACACTGATCACATTTGTTGTTTAAAGCCTATCTTAATACACTGCTTGTAGTATTATGTAAAGGTCTTCACTATACTTTACTCTTTTTTAAGACAGCGTGATTCACATGTCTGCTGTGACATGACTGAAATTGTAAATAGATCAGAGGTGCTGTATGAGATCCACCCTCCCTGTCCGGGAATGTTGCCTTGTTCTCTAATACACAACAGAACCCAAACAAAATACACACTCATATCCATTTGAAACCTGAAAACTCCCCTCGTCCCCCCATGCAAATGTAGGACCCCTTTAAAAGAAGATGGACATGGAAGACTGGCTCTGGTTGCTTTGGTCCAAGGACGTTTCTCCCAATGTTTTCTCGCCTCTGTTAGCAGTGTATTTGCTACTGCTCAAAATTTGCCACAATGGTTTCCAAGAGTAATGAATATAGCCCCAAAGGTTTGCCTAGAGGGTATCTGTGTGAGTGTGGGTCTCACCTCATTACCATGCATGTTGCCAACGTATTTGAATTCAGGAATGCCGACACAATGCTCTGTAGGATGTTGACCCAGTATTAGCACCCAAAGCTCTCTTCCTGCAAAACAAAACAAATGCCTATCAGCTAGCGGTACGATGCTCACAGCTGATGGATTGAATGGCGTGTCATGGTTTTTCAGTTTCTTCACTAAGTCGAGTAAATAATTGTTTTCTCAGTGAGGCCTTGACAAACACCTGGCAACCCAGCGTGACATCAATTCATACATTCATTCATTCATTCTCTCTCTCTCTCTCGGCCAGTTTCTTTCGGTACGTCATGTCGCTCAACACACTCATATTTGGCAGCAAGTCTGAGCATGATTGAAACCCACAAGATGAACTGAAGACAGGAAGCCTATTCATTAACTCTCTGTGCTCGAACACTTCGATCCAGACATTCAATGTTTACCAGATGTTGTACAGCACAAATAATGAGATGACATTTTTATGCTTGGCACACTCTCCATCAGAAGTAATCATCAAGCTAAAGTTATATATACCCACACTATATTTCCAAAACTATTCGCTCGCCTGCCCCTTCACATGCATATGAACTTGAGTAACATCCAATTCTTAATCAATAGGGTTTAATATGATGCTGGCCCACCCTTTGCAGCAATAACAGCTTCATATCTTCTGGGAAGGCTTTCCACAAGGTTTAGGAGTGTGTTTATGGGAATTTTTGACCATTCTTCCAGAAGCGCATTTGTAAGGTCAGACACTGATGTTGGATGAGAAGACCTGGCTCACAGTCTCCTCTCTAATTCGTCCCAAAGGTGTTCTATCGAGTTGAGATCTATCGAGTTGAAATGTCTTGGTATGCTGAAGCATGAAGAGTTCCTTTTACTGGAGCTAAGGGGCCGAGCCCAACTCCTGAAAAACAACCCCACACCAGTTCCGAATGACTGACAGCTAATAGCTGCAAAGGGTGGGCCAACATCATATTAAACCCTATAGATTAAGAATTGGATGTTATTCAAGGTCATATGCATGTGAAGGCAGGCAAGCAAATACTTTTGGAAATATAGTGTAAATATATAAATATCTATATCTATATATATATATATATATATATATATATAGCAGCGGACTTCTTATCTTAGCAACTCCTTATACTCTACATGGGTACGATGGAGAAACTGTTCGTAACTAATTAATTCACAGTTACAGTAAATCCTTTAATCACCGCTGGCAAAGTACGCCAGAATACGGACGCAAAACAAATCCATCACTCGCGCTCATGCCACTCCTCTGGGAAATTTTCCAATCCCCCTATAGGGCATGTTTTTAAGATGTGGGAGTGAAACAAGAATATGCAAGAAAAACCCAAGTGGACAGGGAAAGAACATGTAAAACCCTTCCCAGTCAAGAACCAGAGCTCGGGATTGTACCCAAACTACTTACATGTCATTTTCATTACCTAAAAAATAATGAGGCATACTTTAGATTACATTTAATTTGGTGTTGCTTGTTTTACTTGTGCAGTGAAACAACCATGAGCCTTGGCACTATTTCATCCATTAATTTATTTGCAGGAACTGCGCTTTCCCACATTCAAAGGGTATTACATTGTCACGCATCAATTTTCCGCTAGTGGCAATTTAGATTGGAATATTTTTACTGGAAAGTGTTTGGGAAATAGGAAAAAAACTTAAGTACCCAGAGGTGAATATGTGGCAACCCAAATGGATTGGGAACGTGTGAGATTTCACCCAGACATGGCAGTTAGGATAAAACCTAATCTAAAGTATATGCAGTGCAAATTAATTATGACAGAGAGAGAGAGAGAGAGAGAGAGAGAGAGAAAGGCTGTGATGCAGGTCATGAGCCTGTCAGGTCACTGAACCAAGCAGGACCATCCCAGTTGCCAGGACCATCTGATTAAGTGCAGATGTCCCAGGTATCCTCCAAGCTCACCTTTCCGGCCAACTGTGCTGATGTGACAGCGGAGGTTAATCTTAGAAGCTAGACAATCTGTTCGAGCTTGAAATAAAGTCATGGCTAGGTCATGACAACTGTCCTACACACAGAGACGGGCTCAGAACATACAGTGAATGAAGCTTTCTCTGAAATTTTGAAAACGCACTGAAATCAAGTATCGGATGAGCTGCCGGATGAAAAGACTTACTGGCTAGAATTAGAAGGTCACCCGTGGTTTAATCAGCTTTACTCAGCTAAACTGTGGACTCACGAGACAGACGTCTCCCCGTGTTTGTTTAAAGTAGTCTTTCGTTTTTCACACACACACAGAGGACCACCCAAAGGCTGAGAGACTGAGTGCAACAGTATTAGAGTCCAAACTACCAAACATAAAAAAAGGACTGAGAAGTAGAAAGTTAGAAAGAGCACAAGAGGGGGGAAAAAAGGACAAGGAGGTGGGGGAGCCTGGCAGAGTCCCCTGTTCCATCAATACTGGGTTTGTGTTGAGCCAGGAAAGCAACCTGATCCAGTAGGTCGCAAAATGCCATGTACTGGCACCAAAGTTATACCAATGTGTCTATCACCTCGTAATCTAGGAAGAGAAATACCGTAGCACTTCATTTAATGTCCACAATCAATTATACAACCTATAATCCTGGATGAAAAAAAAAAATACTTGGCTTTACAGTATATTTTATTGCCACCACAAGATTTACATGAAATAATGAGATGCAGCTGTTTAATATTACAGAGAACTGAGGAGGTTTATACAGCACTGCAACCAAGGAAAGTTTTGAGGTTCAGTTTAGAGTTTACATCATCATGAATCATTTTTTTCCCCCATAGTCACAGTCCCACGAATGAGCCTGGCTTTTCATACTTCTCTTTTCTAATGAGATGCACTGTGCTTCTGTGCGGTTAGTGTACACACCACGTCTTCTTGAGCCTGAATGGCTATTTTAAGCAGCACACACTCTCAGAGTGGAACTGATTTCACTTTCAAATCACAAACGAGAAGAGTGCATTTATCGTTCCGGTCCGGCCATGATAATACAGATCAGATCAAAGCTCTCTTTCAGGGGGACACAGAAACGAGGAGCTGCATCTCTGAAGCAAGGCTTTGTACATCCACTGAATGCTCGAGTGAAGAGGCAGCAGGATGACATCATCAGCCTCTACCTGTGCCAAACACGGTGGGAACGACAATGCGGTAATATGACCTGAGGGACACCCTGTTATCTTAACACTCCAGATACATAAAAACTAGAGTAATGCAGAAAAGTCTGTTAAGAGACAAATGCTATTTTTGTATTTGCACAGAAGAGGGTTTTATGCCTTACATACAGTAACTGCAAAGTATAAAACAAGGACCTTGGATTGTGCAGAATAACAGAACATGAGTTATGAGAATAGAACCTACCTTTAGCTTGGATAAAATCAAGATAAGTTTTCTCATTATGTTCATAGAGCTATGAACGGACTGCCTGCTTCACATCTGAAACACTGGCCTCCCAGGAACTCCTTTAATGGTTCAAACATGTGGAAATGGACTCGGGGCGAGGTCAGGACTGTGGAAAGATCTCCCTGCCGAGTTCCCATAATGTGCAAGTCGTGTTGGTAAATGACTGTGTTTACAGTTCTCACAGACTGATGTGTCTCTTCCGCAAGTTGGCGACAAATTATCCGTGGACTTTCAAGGATCAGATGTTCCACACATTGAATGTTCACGGGAATGACTGCAGTGGGCTCCGAGCGCCCTCAGACGGGATCGCCATTCATAAAACAACGGCCTCCTTTAAAACATTCGCACCATTCAAATGTTTTACTGCATATACTGTACAATAAGAGTCTCATCACTGTACTGGACTTCTGTAAATGTAATTCAATTTTACGCCGTCGTTCAATGAGAAATTTCATCACAAGCACCTTTTTGACTTGAACGCCGCTCGCAGTTTGTGCATCATCCTCTGTTTTCGGTTGTGTCATTTCTGAGCCTTGGTTTGTCATCTCAGGTTTCGGTTAGACTTTACATATTCCTGGTTTTGAACCTTGTACCGCGTTAACTGTCTCTGTGTGTACTTTGTGTGTACTTTCACTCACCATGACAACTATAATTCATGTATTTGCCTGAATGAAACTCAGTCAGGTTACACACATCAGCCTGGTGTTACAAGACAACAGATTTTACCAATGGATGAAATGACTCCAGTGGATAAATAGAAAGTGGTGATTGCACAGGACTGGAAGAGGTGGCAACAGAGCAACACACTGGCATTACGTACTGTAGGTATACGCTCTGGCTCCAGCTCCTTACAAGGAACGTCATAGAGCTGCCTTCTCTATCAACATGATCAAACAAGTCCAAAACAAGAAATGAAAAGAAATTGGATCAAACTGCGGTTTTGCTCTTAATCTCAACATCCAAGTTCGGCTTTACTTGGCTGTAGTGGATGTCTAGAACTGTACACATTGTCCAACACATCCTCAATTACACTTAATTTCCGTGCTGTAATTTGTGCACAAACTGAAAAACAGCGAAGTCATTCAAAGGTTTTCTAAGGTTCTTGTAAACAATTCTAATTCTAACCCTTTATTTAATTTTTATCTTTTAATTGTATTTTTTCTTACTTATTAAATGTGCCAGGATGAGTAAATCTGAAACAGTTATACCCTTATCTAATATACAGAATGCTATTTCATTTTTAATGGTGTTTCTACACATATTCTTCATACTGTATATACTACAGAAAAAAAATATTGAATCATACGAGATCACTTAAACACTGCCAGTGGATGTATGGTTGTTTCTCTACTGCAGCTACACAGGACATGACAGGCAGAGACATGTGTCAAAACAGAAATCAGCTTTTGTTTCTCAATAGTGACTACATTTCATGAATTGTCCGATGAATGATGTAAGATGAGAGGTATCTGCTCTGACGGCGCCCACCAGCATTTCAACACTTTTCTGTGAAAAGCACGGTGACGGCAGAGGTACTGTAATTACATCTCTTTGACAGCACATTCTTACAGAGCTGCTTATACAGCCATATACTGTACTGTCGTCTTCAACAAATGCACTTGGGTAACAAACAAAAAGCTATTCTTATCTTCTCCTAGCTTCCCCTATAGATCATTCCCTATAAGATGTTTAAAGGTCACCAAGTGCATCCTAAATAAACACCATGTGAGCAAAAGTAATGTACAGTAAGTACAACATACAGTAACTACAAACATGCCATATATTGTGAATCATCCACTAAACCCACTAGCTTCTGCTGACCCATGCAGGCCTACCAAGACTTACACCTTAGTAAAGACACACAAAATTTCCTAATTATGATTACCCATTTTTACTGTATTTTTTACAGCCACTTTACAGCTACAGTAGTAGTCTGTTCACTTGACTGGCTCATTAATTGTTATCCTGTAAGTCACTGAGTTTGACCCCAGCTGATTGATAACTCCACGGCAAAAAAGAAAAAAAATTGTCCTGCTTCTCCAGAGAGACTGAGGATGCATTTGGTCAGTGGAAGTGATTTTGGATGAACCTCTAGTGAGATGTCTAAATGTAAAATCCACAGGCTTTCCAGGAAGCTCAAACATTCTGTTAGGCCACAGATGTTATTTCTGACCTCAGCTTGCTCGGCCTGTAAGCAGAATCTGACCATGAGTGGAGTTTGGCATTTGAGCCATGGAGCAACAGTTAGGGGACCAAATGCAAGTTTATTCAAATTTGTTTTTCGAATTCAATTTGCCTATACAGTGTCTGTCCATAGTGTATTTATACATTGTATTTATACATTGTTAAATACAGTAACACACAGAAGACAGAGAGCGGGAGAGACAGAAGTGGACAGAAGACGAGCTGTAACAATACTGATTCTTGGAAGTTTTGCACATAAAATATAAAACTTGCTTGCAATTTATTTAAGCAACTATTACAACCACTGCTGCTTGCGAATAAGGGATCACTCTAATTGCGATGTTTTTGCCAATCTGCTTGTGTGTTAGCTGTCAGAGTTAATACACTTTTGGTTAAGTTAACTTGCTTGTTGTCTACATTCTCGTGGAATACATTAATGTCTCACTCTCAGACCTATTGTAGCATTAGTTGTCAAATATTAATATGTTACATGTGCTTAATTAGAGTATCCATGGGCATTCTATGTGCAAAAATTTTTGAGTGGGAATATATACACTACAGAATACACCTTAACTAATAAAATTATATGTGTTATAACTATATAAGTGGTATATTTATATTCAATTCAATTCAATTTTATTTGTATAGCGCTTTTAACAATTGTCATTGTCGCAAAGAAGCTTTACACAAATATACATATAGAAAATGCATTTGCATAAACCGTTGCACATCAATTATGTAAAGCATGATAAGTTTGCTCTAAGGATTTAAACATAGGCCTAGGCGTAACAGCTGTATCTTTGGTGCTACTATTGAGTAAGGCAGAAGAAACAGATCTGCAGACGTCTCCAAGCAGTTTATGATTTGGTTATACTTGTTTATATTTGCCTATAATTTGCAAAGCAAAATAAATGTGCCGTTGCATTAAGGCCTGCTGCTCTATGTAGGAGGATAAATAGTTTATAGATAGGCATTTTAGTCAGTCAACTTTTATTTTTAAGGAATTACAAAGAACATAGAGTAAAGTAAAATATGAGTCACGGTGGCACTGTGAGGTACTGACTTACAGCTCCGGAGAATTAGGTTTGAACCTGGGCTCAGGTTAACGTCTGAGTTTTACATGTACTTATTGTGTCTGTGTGAGTTCCCTCCGGGTTAACTGATAACACTATGTTACTGTAAATAACACCAATGTGCAAATGTGCTAATGTATGTGAACATGGTGTACTGCAGTTGTTTACTGCCATAACAAGTGTGTGTAGCCGTCTCATATCCAGTGTCCACCAAGGACCTGACCAGAATATAAAGCAGTTAATCAAAAAGAAAGGTTGAATAAATGAATGAATGAATGAATGAATATACCGAAGTGATTCTCTTGCAATATGTAAGTGATTATCTTGTAAAACATAGAATAATCACATAGTATAAGTCGAGATTTATGAGGCTACAATACAAGGAAAGGACAATAGAACTTCTTTGGATCAATTAGAAAAAATGTGATTATAGGGATCCTTTGAGATTACAGACACATTTGGAAAACAACCACAGGAAGAAAAAAATAGCTGACAGGGTTTGGGAGAAATCCTGTCAGCTATTTTTTTTCTTCCTGTGTTTTTTTCCAGTAAACTGTATAGTATTTTGTCACATATAAAATAATGGGAGAGAGAGAGAGAGAGAGAGAGAAAGTGAGAGTATACATGAGGGTGACATATGGAATTTAGGAAATACAGAATTAAAAATGATTATATTAAAAAAGGCACCAGAGTGGAAGAAAAGCATGAGAAAGAGACTTAGAGATAGATAAAAGGGACACAGAAAGAAAGGGAAGAAGAAGCGAAGAGGGAGAAAAGGAGATGCGAGAGAGAGACGTGGAGAGCTTGGGCACTGAAAATGTGAAACAGAGAAAGATATAATGAAAGGGACAGACAGAGAGAGAGAGAGAAGTGTGTCTGAAGCTTTGTCATGTTCAAAAGTTAGTAGCCCCCTTTTAATTCGATGTGTTTTTGTTTAAAACCATAATAAAATTATTGTGATCGTAGCAAATACGACCTCAGGCGAACACCATTTTTCTCCTTGTCATTATGTATTTAACAAGAATATAGCAAAAAAAAAAAAAACTAAATCATGTGAGCAATACTAAAGTACCTCCATAATTCATTAAGCTTGTAGATCCACCAGTTGAAATGCTGTTTGTTGCTTACAAAACATGGCACTGGACATTAAGGACAAACAACTCCATTTTGGTATCATCTGTCCATAGGATATTACTCCAGAAGCCTTGTGATTTGTTCAGATGCATTTTTACCAACCTCAGACCCACTTCCATGTTCTTCCACTTCCACTGAACTGTACTCGTTCAGTCTTCTTCTAATTGTGCTGTTATGGACTTTAACATTTAAATGAAATGTTGCTCTTGGGTTTTTGGTATTTCTCTGAGTGTTACACTGTCTGACCCTGGGCTAAATGTGCTGGGACATCCACTCCAGAGAAGATTGGCAACTGTCTTGAATACTTTCCCCTTGTGAATAATCTTTCTCACTGTAGAACGTTGATCTCCACATTGCTTGGAAATGGTTTTATAACCCTGTGCAGGAACATTGGCTTCTCTAGGACCCCTGTCTATCTCTTTCCCTCTTAGCATAGTGTTAACACACACACCTGAATGTTCCAGACGAGCACCTGCTTTAATAGAGGTCTGTACCAGGCTGAAACTTATCCTCTTAAATAATGTTAAAGCAGTAAGGGGTTACTTAGTATTGCCCATATGCTTTTTTCTTTTTTGCGTCATTTTTGTTAAATAAATAACTGTAAAAAAAAAAAAAAAAAAAAAAAAATTATATGTTGCTGTTAGTATTTGCCTTATACCAAAACCTGCTATGATCAGACAATAATGTTTTTATACAAATAGAATTAAAAGAGGGGGTACTAACTTTTGCACACGACTGTAGATATGAAAATGCTCCTCAAGCAAAGTCCTTGCCTTTAGGTTAATAGCAAATCCTGGCCCTGACTATGTAAACAGGCAGGAATTTTCAAATCTCCTGCGCTGAATGTTTTGTGCTGTGCGAACAATACAACACAAAACCTCCATTATCACAGCTTTCTGATGTGAACCAGACTAAGCTATTACTTAGTAAAAAAGAAGCTTTTATGCAGAAATATCAAGCATGACAGCACCTTTTCCTTCTTGATAGTCTTTAAAATATAGTACTGTATGCAGAGTAATATAACCATCCGGGGCTCTCAGTTATGCTTGCTTGGACTCCCACATGCCTGAAGGCATCATTTTCAGGATCACCAGGATGATCAAATCCCAAAAGTCATCTTGAACTCTTACAGATTGTAAATGCCTTTGCTCCCTGAGAGAAATTGGTCACAAATTTATTTGGAAAAATCCAGTAAAAGGCAACCCAGAGTGCAAACACTGCAGCTGTGTATATACAACTGGGAATTTGGCTGTTAGATATAAATATACAGTACTGCAGGCCTGTTTTGATTCTCATATAAAAAAAAAATATATATATAAAATATATAAAATATATATATAATATATAAAAATACATATAAAGCTTGATTTAAAACATATTTAAAAATCCTGTTTATCAGATATTTAAAATATTAAAATTCTATGTACAGTTAAACCTTGAATTGCGAGAATAATTCATTCCGGAAGTGTGCTTGTATATCCAAAAAAAAAAAAAAAAAAAGGTATATCAAAGTTTTTTCCATAAGAAATGATGGAAACTCAGATGATTCTTTCTACGGCCAAAACAATATTCATCCCAAATAATTAATACAAAATGTAAAATAAAAATAAAACAAATTAACCTGCACTTTACCTTTGAAAAGATTTCTGACAGAGCAGTGTTTCCGTGTGTGTGTGTGTGTGTGTGTGTGTGTGTGTGTGTGTGTGTTTGTGCGCGAAACTGCGTAAAGGTGAAGCAAGATGAGAGGAGGGGAGGAAGGGAGGGGGCTACTGTGTAGGATGACTTTCACACACACACGTGCGCACACAAACACACACACACACACACACACACACACACTAATGGAGAAATGGAGAGACTCTAGATCTTTAACAAGGAACCTCTCTAATGACGCTTTTGCTTTACACTTGCATTCACACACGTGGTCACAATGTTATAATAAACAGCACACGCATGCACAGATGTTGATTATATGAGTGACGGTAGTTGAGTATACGCTCGGCAGACAAAGCGCATGTGTTCTACTCGTATATCAAGCCCTCGCTTGTTTATCAAGTTAAAATTAATTTTTTTTAAATGGGTAACTCGCAATCCAAGGTTCCACTGTATTTAGTTTTCATTTTCCATCACTTCTCCACATTCACACTTAGGCAAAAGTTACTCAACGTAAGGTTACTGAAAGTAAGTGAAGTGAGAACTTACCTTCTACAGACTGGCCGATGCTGTGAAGGTGGGTGATGTTGGAATACTTTTTGCTGATTTCATGTAGATATTGCTCCACCTGAGCCGTGTTGTGGTATTGAAACTCCAGAGCTCGGCCCAGCGGTACCGCAAGAGGAAACCAGAACAGTGCTGACAGCAGCATGGCATCTGCTTTCAGCACAAACAGCACAAATCAGTACAAGAAATGTTGTGTCATGTTTATTTTATAGAGACTTTTATCCAAAAAGGTTTTTTTTTGCACAGTCTGAAGAAAGCACAGAACTGAGACCTTGTAAGTGAAGGCCAAGGCCAAGGTCCCAACAAATGCTTTCTAGCAGGTGTGGGATGTGAATATCCCAATTTGCCTCCTCTGAGGGTTGAAAGACATACTAGTTGTGGCTTGAAAAGTCAAGTAGTAGCAAAAGAAATGTTTTATGAGAAGAAAATTAAGGAACAAAGGTTTGGAGTTTTATAGACACAGGTGCGTGTTTGGTGTTGATTCCTGAACCTTTGCCTTGGATACTTTTGTATTCAGGATTAGACGGCTGATAGCTATCATTAATATGTTGTCTTTTGCATCAAGAAATGAAGGAGGTTGATATTCGGATACTAAGGAAGACTAAGATTGATAATCAAAATCAAAAATATTTGAAAAATTACACCATACAGTATTAGCAAAATAGCAGAATAGATTTAAATATGCTTATACTCACTTCAGATGGGATTTTAAATATCAGAAATACAACATGAGTGCACATGAACACTACCACAATGTCATAATAAGATAACAAGACTCAATTATTTGTCACATGTACCTTACAGCACTTTTTTTTTTTTTTTTTTTTTAAATAACCCAGTTATAACCCAGAAGCTGGGGTCAGACCGCAGGGTCAGACCGGGATACACTGCCTCTGGAGCAGATAGGGTTAAGCCCTTGCTTAAGGGCTTAAAATCAGTAACTTGACAGTGCTCAAATTCGAACCCTCGGGCTTCTACTCAGTAACCCATAGCCTTAAGCAGGTGACCTATAACTGCCCCAAATTTTTCGATGACATTTCATAGCAAAAGGTCATGACATCCCACGACATGAATGTGACATTTACAGCAGAGATAAGTAGTTATAATGCATGTTAACTGTTCAGTTCTTAGTTTTCTTGTAGTAGGCCAAAATCAACTTAATAATAAATAATTATTTTTCACAGGCAATACATGTTGTTGTGGTTGTTGTTGCTTTGTTTTGTCTTTTGACCCAAACCACTTGAACTCACACCACATAATTACCAGCTTCAAACTCATAGGTATAATTACCACCAACCCACCATCACCGACTTCCAAGGAGGACTTGAAGGCAACAATATACATTACTGTATGTATGTAATTTCTGTATATATATCTTAAATATGTCTTCTCAAAGGATAATACTATAGAAATGAAACTTTGATATATTTTAGAGTAGTCAACCGGCAGCTTGTATAACAGTATAGATTTACTGTCCTCTGAAAATAACTCAACATACAGCCATTATTGTCAAAATCGCTGGCAACAAAAAAAAAAAGTGATGTACAGCTGCACACTTTTAACCATGCAAAGTCGCATGTCCTATTCATCATGTTCATGTGTTTGTCAGTGGCCAAGTAGTTCATTCAAAGTTCATTATATTGCCTAGATTGTTCTGTAAAAGGAAACCCTGCTATGTCATTCTGTACTGCACAATCCTGAGCCCTATGTATGGTTATTAAAATTCTCTAAGTTTTAAGGGTTACATTGTCTTATATATAGGCAGATATGATTGTTCTCTTTCTAGACACTTGAAATAAGCAGAATTCCTTAGATACAGAATAAAAATAAGAATCTTGAAATGTTAAAAGAAAAATAGTAGTCAGAAATAGTAGTTGAATATGCTTTCATCATTTGTGTCAAGTACAAAGAACCTCCACAGCGAGATTAGTAGATAAATAATAAATAAACAAACAAGCAAATAAAAAAACATGTACACCTTGTGAAAATATGAGACGTGGTAAGCAAGGGTTTTTATACTGATTTTGTTTATAGCCAGGCAGTATTAATATTTTTATTGTACTTAGTTGTTAAAATAGTTGTTTTGTGTGATCATGCAAAGAGCAAGGGTGACTGATCCATCCCTAGGTAAAGATTACATATATATATAGAAAAATAGTATATATATAGATAAAAAAAATATATATATATAGAGAGAGAAAAATAGTAGTC
>JAQMYG010000004.1:15286561-15296669 GCA_030014215.1 Clariallabes teugelsi
GACTTCGTGTCGTGTTTGGAGAATCTGAAACGAAGCTACGCGTCAAAACTAATGGAATAATACGACCGCATCCACAATTGATATGATGAAGTTTTCTGTGAGGAGACATTGGTACTGTAGATAACGTTTGTCTTTCTTATGGGCCGTGTTGTGGTTTCTCTGCAGCATCAAAGAGCATTTATTTGTTTTACTAACTTGGAGAGAGAGAGAGGAAAAGCAAGCTTGGTAAGAAAAGTACTGTTTATACTGATAGCAGGACATGACTTGTGGACATTAAATTTAACTATAATTATTAAATTACCTATAAATTCAATACCACAAAATTAAATGCAACTATAAACTTAATATCATGTCATTACATTTAACTACAAACACAATACCACAATGGTAAAAGTAGCTATAAATTCAATACTACAACTTTAAAAGTAAGCATAAACTCAATATCACGTCATTACATTTAACTACAATTAACTACAAATACAATACCACAATGGTAAAAGTAGCTATAAATTCAATAGCACAACTTTAAATGTAACTAAAAATACCATAGCACAACATTAACATTAATAATAAATTCAATACCACAACATTAAATGTAACTATAAACTCAATATCACGTCATTACACTTAACTACAATTACCTACAAATACAATAATACAATGTTAAAAGTAGCTACAAATTCAATACCACAACTTTAAATTAAACAAAAAAAAAAATACTATAGCACAACATTAACTTTAATATACAAATTCAAAACCACAACATTAAATGTAACTGTAAAAAACTATTAAATATAAAAATTGCCAGGTCCTGTATTTGCAATTGCTTTGGGACAGAAGTATTAAACACTTCAGGACATTCTAATAAACTTTGGGACACATCACACCAATGAGTCAATAAGTAGGTTCCTCTTAGTGATGATTAAATTATGATTTTGATACGACACACTAACACTAGGACGTAATATTCTGAAACACATTACATAACAACTTACAAGATGTTGTTTAAGTTTAGGCATCATCTTCTTCAGGATGCGGTCATGATGCTCTTGGAAGCGCAGCAGCTTTGGAAAACCTGGCACGAAAAATCCTAAACACACACGAACAATTATTTCAGTGCCATTATGGTATAAATGAAAGTGTCGCTAAATAATATGTGTCCCCCTGCTCTGAGCCCAATCTGGAATATACACTGTCTAAAGTGGTATAGGTATGAATAAAGTGTAGGCAGTATATACTGCATGTGTGAAGGTGTGTGTGTACCGTGCATCGAATGTCTCTGTCCAGATAGCAGTCTGACCAGAGCCCAGAAAGCGTCCTCTTCATTCATATAAATCAGGAGGAGAGCAGTGATCTGGCTCATACCTTGACAATATCCCACCTCCTGCACACACACACACACGCACACCACATAAACACAAACAATTACTACAACCCATGCTTTAGTAAATCTTTTTTGAATTTTAAACATAAATTATAAGACCCTATTATAAGATATATATCTTGTATATATATCTACAGTTATGTAAATTGCTCTTACCCCAAGGTAATGAGTTCAGTGCCCTGCCAAGAGCATGCAGTTCCAACACTGTGCACCAGAGTGTTACATATTCTAATACAGCAGCTTGATATGCATGAATTCATCCTCTCTCTCTCTGAATACAAGCTAATGAGTTGGCTTAATTAAAGATGTGCTGCTCACCAACCATACCTCTAAATAAACTGATGATTTACATTGAGAAACCCAGACACAATCAGCAGGGGATTCTAGAAAAGATTAAAGGATCAGATCTCTCTCTCTCTCTTTCTCATATGGCAGCCTGAGAAAGCCGGTCAGATGTCATTGTGGAAAATCTTTTGTCCACACACACTTTAATTTACCAGAAAAACACAGAAATGGTTCTGCTCACTTTGTTCATCTAGCCTGGACTCCCTGCAGCGCTCGTGTTGTAAGGAGTCACATTAACCAACATGAAGGAAAACAGTCTGCCTAAAGATGCCTGCTATGTAGGTTTTCTTCACATGATGCACGTCGAGCTTTGATCAGGTTGTTGGATTTCGCGGTGCTTTAGCAAAAACAGACATAAGCCTGATTAACTTGTTGTTTTTTTTTGTGTTTAATCAAATACAGGCTGTTAAAATGTCTGTGCTGCACTGCAGCCAGGATGCTGCAACCTTCCTTGCAGAAAACATCTAAACTTCACTGTGGCTACAGTAGGAGTTTTTGAAAGTAGACAGGGGTCAGCGCTGGCACTCTGACCGGTCTGTCGATACGCGACCCCATATGCTGCAAGCTGTTATGCGCTGCATGTTCTGACACCTTTCTATCAAAGTCAGGATTAACTCTTGAATGCTAAAGTAACACTTGTATGGCATCAGATCTTCGCTACCCATGCCGTGGGTGTCCATGACCCTGTTGCTGGGGCACTGGTTGTCCTTCCTACTGGTTGTCCTTCCTACTTTCGGTCGGTACTAATCCGTGCACACCAGAAACACTCAACAAGACCTGTTTTGTCGTTGCTCTGACCCAGTCATCTAGCCTTCACACCTTCTGCCTGATATAACCCTCTGCCTTTGTAAATAAATAATCGATGTTAATTACTTCATCTGTTAGTGGTTTTAATGTTATGGCTGGACTTGCATACTGTATGAGCAGATCTGTTCATGTACCTTGTCAGATATCTAATGCGTGTTTGAAATAGAAATCCGGAAATATCTGTTACTGTGTAGGAGTTGTCCACTAGAGGGCAGATGAGTGCCGTTTCCCTTGAACTATGTAAGTTCGGTTGATCTGTACAATGACACATATTTTTGAGATCAAATATCACAGGAGGTGTAATACTAAAACAAACCAGGACGAAAAAAATGTTCACAGCTATTCAACAGCAGCTATTTTGTGCTCACGTGCACATAAAGAGTTATATCGGATGAGTACGGTTTCTCTCCGTAACTGTACGCACATTCTTATTAAAACTGTCCCAACTATAACCGAATCTCTCGGCTTTTATCGAGTCATGATCTTGAGGACGGCGCAGATGTTGCGGTGACTCACCCTGTTGTACATGGAGTAGGCCGTGAGGACGTGGAACAGGTCCTGCTGCCTGTAAACACAAACGTGCACACAAATGTTTCATTAATCAAACACGCTTTGTTAATCAAACAAGCCCAATTAGCACACACAACTAACTTGTTTGCCTGTGTGCATGTGTATGTTCAAAAAAACAAGAGGTACACGTTAGAAGCACGACCTGAGCAAAACGTACCATCCCTGAGATTACGATTATGATAAATTATATAATAATTACTGGAATACTGGAATGATCATGATGTGGTTAAGCATTCAGTAGTGTGTGTGTGTGTGTGTACATCACGTACTTGACGTCGTAGCGGCGCATAAACATGATGTGGTCCCTGTATGTGCGGTTCACGTCCAGGTCTATTTGACGGATATCAGGGGACAGACCTCTCGCTCTCATTTTCAGCTTCTGCAGAGAGACAGAGAGACAGAGAGACAGACGGAGAGAGAGACAGAGAGGGGATGAGGTGTGTGAGAAAGCTCGTTAATAAAAACGAACTTTCAAATCAACACTGCAGCTCAAACAGCAATCTTACAGCAGAGAGAGGGGCAGTACACAGTGCTCTCATCAACACACAAGTGTACACACACACTGCACTGACTGCATGAGTCATGATGGCTGTTCATGAATGCCCCAATTCATAATTCAGTGTGTGTGTGTGTGTGTGTGTGTGTGTGTGTGTGTGTGTGTGTGTGTGTGTGTGTGTGGTTGTACAGCTTCAAATGGATATGTATTTTAAGTTAAACCAGTTAAAAACTCATTAAGTGTCTATTTAAATAAAATACAGCCATGTTGACATTTGTGATATATTAATATGAAATAAAATGTAATATTCAGTGGCATCCAATATTAGTTTTATAATGAATTTCTATGTATAGTCTTTTATTGACAGCTTCACTTTGGTTAATGGTTTCCTACGTTACCTTTAGCTACCTGCAGCTTTTTGCATGACTAATGTTAGGACTAAACGTGCGAACATTATCTCTGTCTTCCGACTAGGAAACATGAATGGAAAAAGTTGATCATCTTTTTCAGTTTTATTTTAAAAGTTCAATTCTCATATACTCAGCTTTTTTTAAAATTATTATTATTTTTTTATTTCAATGACTACGGCTTACGGGCCAAAACAAATTCAGCATCTTAAATATTTGAATATTTCCTAAGATCAATCAAAAAAGGTTTTACAATAAAGAACTCCTGAAAACGTTCGTTAACTTATACACTTGGTCGGTCTCCTTTAACACTGCATCGATACAGCAGCATGGCATGGAAGCGATCAGCCTGATTACTGAAGACCAGGTTGCTTTGATATCAGCCTTCAGCTCATCTCTATTGTTGGGTCAGTTGGTTCTCATTTTCCTTTTGACAATATCACATAGATTTTCTATAGAGTTCAGGTCAAGCAAGACCGTAATCAAACACCGTAAGATCATGATCAACAGACCAGTTAGTGGTAGCTTTGGCACTATGGGCAGGAGCCAAAAATAAAAAAATAAAAATAAAAAAAGGCTTGAAATATTTATCACGTGTAATCAATCTATAATATACGAGATCTTAACCTTTCAATTGAAATAACAAAAGAAAATTTACTTTATAATTTTCCGTTGTACTCTATATTTAAGATGAAAAAAATTCCTTCTATTAAACATCACTTTAAATGGTTTAACAAGCTCCCTTTGAATGCCACAATAACGCTTACGTCAGATAACAACTAACTAATTCACTAAGCGCATCACAAATACTTTCCTTTAATTAATATACAGGTAGATGTGTGTTTGTGCGTACCTCATAGAAGTCCTTCTTCTCCTCTTTCATTTTGGGAATGTCAAGGAGGAGACACCAGACCTGTCCTCGAAGCTGTAGTGGTATCCCTTTATAGACCCTCCTCACCAGCTGCATACACACACAGACAAACACACACAGTTTTGTTACAGTTTGTCAGAACGCTAGCACATCTGTCTTCACAATAGGATGAACAGCTGTATTATGGGTACACTTCCGATACTTCATGTTCTTGTCTAATATAAGCCTATTTATAAGGTGAAGCATTACATAGGCATTGTAAGTAGTTGGCATGAGAAGAGGTCAAGTGCTTGCTGAGTCGTCATCTGTCGTCACACTAGATATGTCTGGGTTGTATTTCAGCTATGTAGAAAACACTGCTCATGTCGCCTGAACCGTCATATGATTAAACACTAAACATTACAATCAGGGATATTTTTACTCGGGATATATGCGGGACGCATACGTTTCTTCTGAACGCAAACTGTTATTACAGTAAGCAGTTTAAATCACCGTCGTCCTCTTTTAGCCGCATTATGTTCAGCACAGAGCTGGGATGATTCTAAACTGAGCACTGAGTGTGAATCCTCTTGAAATATCTTTATGATAAATGCATGGTGTTAAATGGTTGCACTAGAAATCGAATCCGCACTGCTCTAAGGTCGTTAAAGTTAATGTGTTATTCTACGCTCATAACATGTTGATACACAAGATCTGTATCTTATCAAGGCTGTTAATTTGATTTGACTTTCCTTTGTATAACCCAAGGGCCATTAAACTTGATTTATTAGCTTCATATCAAAATCCCCCGATCATGCCGGGCTCCATTTTCTGAGTCTGATGATTCATTTCTTCCTGTTGTCTTAGGGAGAGTTTTCTTACCCCTGTTGCACCTGGTTTGGAGTCTAGACCTGGATTTGCATATTATAAAGCTGTTTAGGAACAACTGTTTTAAAAGAAAAATGGAAAGAGAGAGAGAGAGAGAGAGAGAGAGAGAGAGAGAGAGAGAGAGAGAGAGAGAGAGTGACTTAGGGGACGTTTGGTAAGATGATGCAATATGGAGAATTGTCTTTCCCTCGCTTGCTGTCTCTCCTTCTCAACATGTGTCGAAATATCACACTGCTACATTCCCACACTAACACACTTCCACACTGTCTTGTCATACCATCAGGTTCCAAAAAGCAATGCTGTACCATTTATACAGGACACACACACACATCCAGCAAAAGTATTACAGATTCAGCAGAACACTCACTTTCCGCTAGAGCAGTCGCTGCTAATTTCAGTACACATACTCAAAGGAGATTTTGTGTAATATGTATTATGTATATAACTGGGTGATTTTGTTTGAAGTAAATATTGAATGGAGGCAGTTCAGCATAGGAGAAATTAGATTGGGACTGCAGTCTGCAGTAGTGGAACGAGGGGAGAGCGGCTGCCTGCCAAAACCTACATCCAAAACCGGCCACAGAAGCACTTTCATTAACAGAACATGTCATCTTAAACGCCACTTTATCTCCTTAGCAATCGCTTCTAAATTACATCTGTACTGTTCAACTTTTTGTGATGACGTTTAACATGAGATACAAAACTGATAAGCTGATAAGCTTCTAACACAGGACTGAATCTCGAACCCCTCTCTAACCCCTGATCAGGGTCACTACTTGGTGTGTGGAACAAGGGATTGTACAGTACACCCTACAAAGTGCAATTTTGCTTGTTAGGCTGCTAATGATTAAGATTTTTAAGCAATATGGGAACTCTTTCTCATGCGACATCGCTTTAATATTTAATAATTAGCCTTAGAATCAAAATAATGCCGTATTGTATCATAGAAGATGATGTGGTTTCATCAAATATTACTGAACTAAATTTGCATCATACTGCACAAGAGCCTCAGATGCCCTAACACCAGATCAACAAGTGAACATGAGAGCCATGTGGACAACCAAATTGTAAAAGAATTATAATAACACTCGTCTAGTTGACACAATTTCCCAACTGGCATTGCTGGGAAGCCAGCTGACATTTTCTTACACTTTCGTATACGTTCGAAAAACCTAAGATTGCTTGTTTTCTTTTTTTTAAACTTGGTGTATGTGAACAGGTACGTCATTAATCCAGACTTTTTTAAATGTTAAATCACAAACGGGAAAACACGTACCTTCTCGCTGTTCTTGTACTTGTCCCAGCTTTTCATCATCTTCAACCATTTCTCCGTCCTCTCCAGCTCCAGGTGCTTGTGCTGAATGAAAAATACTAATACAGTTAAACAACTAACACGACACCATTACACAACACAACATGTATATAAATTATATTAAAAAGTGCTGTAACACAGTTTGTGCATTTAGACCAGATTGGACAAAATATGAATTAAATATAATGAAGCATTTAAATTCTTGTGGGAGTGGTCTCAACCAATATGATGATGATAATGATGTTCCAGACACAGTGCACAAGGGCTCAGTAAATGGTCTAATGAGCATGAAATGGTATAAATTATATTCTCTGACATTCACGGTCAGCTTGAATCAAACCCTCTCTACTATCTTCTTCAAAACACCAACTGCAGAAAAAGCTTTTGAACGAATGAGGTTTATCGCCTTGCATTAAACAGAGTAAGGCTGTTCAGCTCAACATCTTACTTAACCAATACACTTTATGTTGACTTCTACTTTAGTATACATAGCCATAACGCTGTATTTAGAGTTGAGTTCTGTGTGTGTGTCTGTGTATAGTGAGGAGTTAATACAAAAAATATACACATCAGCAGTTCAGATCTCAAATGGAAAGCTAATGACCGCTACACACTGCTCGTCTCTGCTACTCTGACTATTTCAGCAGGCATGCCAGTGTTTACACTCAGCTTACTCAGAATCTGAAACATCAGAGACTATCGACTGCTCAATTAAGCAATCTCTGGAGACCACAATTTTCTGGTCATTGCTTGTTATTCATTACACCAGAGTATGTTTGGTGTTGTAGTTCTTAAGGGATTTACCTGACTATTTCTGAAAAGATAAGGTATAATTTTCTCCAATTAGTGCTGACTGCACAGACCCGGAACATCACGATTCACTCCCTTCCTCAACATAAACAGCACGCGGCTAGGGCGGCACGATTCCTGACAGAATGGAAACCATGATTTTTTTTTTTCTCCATGGTAATTGAGATCACGATTTTCTCAACCGATTCGGTTTTCTTTTTTTCAACAAAAACATTTATTGCACTCAAATAAATTTTTTTATTAATTAATGTATGTGCCATCCACAAAGGAATTTCCACTTTTTTTTCTTTTATAAAAAAAGTTGATTTTTCCTGTTTTAAAATGAATAACTTAGGGCTGTTGAACATAAATAGAATGCTAAAAATACTAAATAAATATAACTAATAAATATTACCCGTGCATTTTGCCACCTTAGCCAACTAAAGTAGTTTATCACTGCATTCGTTATTTTATTTTAAAATGGTATTTTATATGTTATTTTATTAGGGCCCTTCACACACTATGATGGCATAGGGCTGATGTCATAGTGCTTGGGCCCTAATAAAATAACAAATGCAGTGAACTACTTTAGTTGGTTTTTTGGGGCTTAGCATGCTCAAAACCTCATGGGGGCCCACACCTGAGATTTTGCTGAATAACTCATACACACTAAATCCGGTACACTCAGACCTCACTGAACTGAACAACTTTCGCACTGCGTGGTTAATAACTTTGTGTCATTATATTGAGTGACATCACATTGAGTGACATCACATTGAGTGACATCACATTGTGATGCTTTTTTCCAGCATCTGGGGCTTTTGGGGGGGTCTAAACATAAAATTCCCCACTTTTCCAAAATGATGTCATAATGGTATTGGTACGTCTAAGCATTGGATCTAAGCATTTCACTGCTTATCGTACTATGTATGACTATGTATATCGTACTATGCTTGCAACTATATTATTATTATTAACTTTTTATCATCATATGGTAAACAGTAGTTTGTAATTAAATACATATTTTACAGTGTAAAATTAATTGTTGTCAAAGGTTTTATTGCACACTTTCAACATTATCTATTATAATATTTATAGTATAATATACAGTATGATATAACTTTCACTTTGTTCTTAGCGTCTCTGTGTTACAGCTAGAATCAACCGATGAGGTTTAATTAACTAATATAGTGAATTATGTGATATAAAAATAGAGCTTTGAGTTTGATGGCGCAAAAATAAAACCAGAGCGCGAAACGGTTTTACCCTCAGGTCTTTGGCATGATAATAAAGACATACAACTTCAGCTCCACAAGTAAACTGACTAGTCTGTTTAGGTCCGCTTCCTCATTACACATGACCAGAGTGACAACAGAACACTACGTATAAATGAGGACGAGGAAAATTATCCAGTTGTATGGCTGAAGTATTTACTCTGGCTTGATTGGTGAAATAATAGTGTTTTGTTTTATATTGTGTGAGTGTCACTAATGAGTTTAACTGATATAGCATTCTGGAATTGTTGTCAAGTAAATAAGTGAACTCATGAATGTAACTTGATCTGAATGCAGGGAAATACACGCAGGCGAATCACCATCATTCAGAATGAGACTGCATCTACGTTTTTATGAAGATTGTGATTTTTATTCGATTAATTGTGCAGCGCTACACACAGCCATGTCTATTTACCAGATCAAGTCAGAGTACTGTTACAGAGGGAGCCCTGGGTTTGAGTTACGCAAGTTCAATATCCCTTAACTTTTAGACCTTATCGCATAATCTCTTCTTACGGCACTTTCGGCTTGCAGGTAAACCTGTTTAACTGGATCTATTTTGATTGCATATTTTACATATTACATAAAATTTTCCATGTTATCAAAACTCTCTGTACACCACCACATTGAATTTCAAATGAAACAGTCAGGATGTGAGCAAAGTCAAGACTTTCACCTTTAATTCAAGACCTTTGACAGAAATGTGACACACACACCTCCGTTCAGGGGAGTCATAAATAATGGGAAAAAATGCCTGTTCCCTCAGACAGTCTTTAGACCGATTCTAAACGGGCGGGACTAGTTTTCCAAACGACGTTTGAGTTGAATTTTTTTCAGACGACGTCTGTGATTTCATGTATGCATTCGGACGGGTCTAACATCTCCGTATTTATTACGGAGGTAGGAGTGTCTGTGTTTTACATGTGGGCGTTGCACAAGACCACATGTCCACATATACATCCATTATTGGTGCGCAAACTTGAATA
>JAQMYG010000004.1:15349350-15360958 GCA_030014215.1 Clariallabes teugelsi
CTAAAGAAGTCTTTTTAAACCCTAGTATCCATACTTCTACTCAAGTAATGAATGTGAATACTTTTGACACCACTGATTATATACAGTATTTAGTATAGATATATATTAGATACAGTATATAGTATAGATATATATTAGATACAGTATATAGTATAAATATATACTATACCTACAGTATATATACACTTTCAACAAAAATAAAATAAGGTTTTAAACATTGGTCAGAACTCTTTCAATATCTCTACGTTTCATACACTGGAGGACTAGAAACCAGTCTCAGAAAATGTTGTATCTGTCTGTATGTCTGTCCAGCCAGATTTGTCACAGCATCACGCTGAAAAGAATTTAATGAAACTTTCAGAGAATTTGGATATCTGCCTGAAGTTTAACCTGCACCATAAGTGAAATCAAAATCCTTAGTAAAAGCGATATTATGAACAGTTATGTCCCGGATTTAATCAAACAGAAACTTTTGAAGATAGAAAGCAACCTGTTGTATGGAGTGAAGATTTTTCAGAAAGCGACAGTAGCACCAATTCTGGCCACTGAAATGAACACAGTAAGGTAGTGTTATGGTGGTGTTGTATTGGCATTGTGCAAAAAAATAAAAAATAAAATAAAAATCTAAATCATGGCATGGTGGTGTAGTGGTTAATACAGTACTGTCGCCTTGTACCTCCGGGGTTGAGGGTTCGATTCCCGCCTCGAGTCCGCATGCATGTTCTCCTCGTGCTTGGTGGGTTTCCTCCGGTTACTCCGGTTTCCTTCCACAGTCCAAAGAAATGCAGATTAGGCTAATTGCAGTTCCCAAATTTCCAATAGTGTGAGAATGAGTGTGTGCATGTGTGCCCTGTAATGGATAAGCACCCTGTCCAAGTTGTACCCAAGTTTTTTGGAATAGGCTCCAGGCTTCCTGAGGCACTGAATAGGATAATCAGTGTAGAAGATGAATGAATGAATGAATAAACATAAATCCATTTCTCACTCTCTTGCATGCTCACTCATGTGTGTGTTGCACCTACACATTAAAGGTATCTAACAAAGGCGGTTCTTACGTAACAATGGCGTACTATGAAATATAATATTCCCAGTGCCCCTGGCTACTACTACTACTAGCATTACTGAAGCCCTTTGGACAGGATTACATTTGCATGGGGTTTTGGAATGGTTCTACCATATTTATTTATTTATTTTTAATATTTGACACACGTCTGACCTGCATATTCAGTCTTACATGGTTGCGTCTTGCATGCATAGTGGCAAGCTCAGTCACCTTTCTCCATTACTTTCCAATCAAGGAAACAAAAAATGATTGCTTCTTGTATACTTCGCTCTTATTCATTTATTGCATTTATGTTTTCTCCTTATTATCTTTAGCTTTGTTTTTCACCTTTATATTTAGCACTACTTCTGTATCTATCATTTTCTTTTTACATTTTGACTCTGCGCCATCTCAGCTATTTTCCCTGAGATTTTTTGTAGTGCTGATGTAAGAGTCGTTCCAATTTCCCCAGTCATTTTTTATTCATTGCCATTTTTTATTCCCTTCTTTTTTCCTCTTAAAATGAATGGTCACACATTCACCAATTGCAACATTACTCGCTCTGCCAGCTTTACAGCATCCTCTGCTGCCTTTCAGCTTCTGCCTTTCTTGCAGAAATCCATCTCTAGTTTTAAACTGCTGCTGAAACTTACATTAGTGTCGGAGTGTCTATAGTATTGTAATGCCTCTTCGTCTGCTTCTACAGCATGATGTGAACAGAGTGTGATCATATGACCATGTGCTGCAAACATTTGATGTCATAGAACATATGACCCACTAGAAACCCTCTTTTATTGCTGTCACAAGGAGAGAGATAAACAATATTACTCAGAATTACAGAATTACACTAAACTAATCCAACCCGAATAGGCGCTACTATTGTTACTGAGTGATTTGGCATTTTTGTCCTTCGCAACAAAAATATGTTTCAAATAAATAACTTTATAACATTAATAAAACCTACCAGCTCCCTACAACCACACTTTACCTTGAAAGTCAAAAATCATCTCTCTTTTTTTAAAAATTTTTATCATCAATGAGTGAAACGTCCTTGTTTTGAGTTTTCCATTACAGCTTCTGAAAAATGTACAATTATTTTGTGTCCCAGAATTTTCACTAATCTGAAAGCATCTATCCATATGACGTGTTTAGGATTTAAATTCCCAAATCATAAGTTGTATATCTTACAAAGCTGAGTGTGACTATAGAAATAAGGTGTAGATGGCAAATCATTTTGCTATTACCTTGATTAATCAGTATATTTTAAACAATAATAATAATAATAATAAAATAAAATAAAAAAACTACTACTATCATCCGCAGCATTACTGTAACAAATGATTATTATTTTTATTACTATTGGCGGCATGGTGGCTTAGTGGTTAGCACTGACGCCTTGCACCTCCATGGTCTGGGTTCAATTCCCACTCGGGTCTGTGTACATGAAGTTTGCATGTTTTCATGTTGTGGTTTCCTCCCACAGTCCATAGACATGCAGATTAGACCAATTGCCGTTCCCAAATTGTCCATAGTGTCTGAATGCACTTGTGAATGTTGACTGGAGGTCCTACCATGGTCGTAAAATGGGAATAAATACAATGGTCCCTAGTTGGACTACGAATGTTGATGGATTATTATTATTATTATTATTATTATTATTATCATCCCTGATATTACTAAGTCTTGCAATGTTTCAGCTTCTTACACAAATCAGCTTCACCTACTGTATGTAATCAGCATTACAGACAGGACACTTCAAATCACATACCCAAAAAAACAAGTCGCTGTTCCGGAAGAGTCAGATTATTGGCCTGCATCAAACAAAGAAAACAACTACTGTGATGTTCAACACCTTATTAAGACCTGGAAGGATAGTGCTCAAAACTTCAACTTAACATAAATGCAATACGATTCATGAACGACCATGATTCAGAGATCCCTTAAACTCTTGGTGAAGTTGTTTCAAATCGCAGCTATGTTTATAGGGACTAAGCGACTAATATTATGCAGCTGATGACCTGACTGTACTGAATAACCAGGTTTTCACATCTATGATTAGTTTCCCCCCTGATGGCACAGACATACTGTATCCCAGGACTCCAATCGTGAAAGAGTGGTTTTGAGAGGGTGAGGAATCATTTTCACACACCACATTGTTCGCCTTACTCAAATCAATCAAAATTAAATATTAAGTAACGAACGAACTCCACAATATGTTAGGTGTGTGATTCCTAGTGGAAGTGAGCTATGAAATACTTTTCCGTAAAGAGTTCCGTATTAATTTGAGTTTAATCTCCTATTTCAAGATATTTCCTAACTAGAGTCTTTTGCAGTGGTGTTTGCAGTGGTCAGCACTGTGGCCTCACACTTCCAGGGTCAAGGGTCCAATTCCTGCCTTTGAGTGAGTTTGTGTTTTTTTCCCTGTGCTTAGTGGGTTTCCTTTGGGTACTACAGTTTCCTCCCATAGTCCAAAGACATGCGGATTAGGTTAATTGGCCTGTGGCGTGTGTGTGTGTGTGTGTGAGAGTATGTGCGTGTGTGTGTGTGCTTGTGTGCCCTGCATTGTATTGACACACCACCCCGCCTCATGGCCCGAGGGCCCTGGGATAGGCTTCAGGCCTTCCTTGACCCTGTACAGGATAAGCGGTATATAGAATGAATGAGTGTGTGTGTGTGTGTGTGTGTGTGAGCAATACTTGCTAATAGTACAGTATGTGTATTTTGTGTGTGTGTGTGTGTGTGTGTGTGTGTGCGTGTGTGTAAGATCCGTGACCTATGAAGCAACCTGGGTAATCACCCGGCATTTAATTTTCTTTTTCTATGTTTCACACAAGCTTCATTCGTGACAAAGCTTTTAAAATAAAACTGAAAGCAAGAAACTGTCATCATGTCCTTATCATATTCTTTGCACTTATGTGTGTGTTGACGTCGCTCTGTGGATTTCCTGTTTTTTTGTCAAAACTGATCTGGCTTCATTAAGTGGTATCTGTGTGCGAGAGCCAAGAGACTAAAAGCAAAAATCATTAAACATTTACCACTGACTCCTGGTTTAGTGTTACAGAGGCTGAAATCTTTTCCTGCAGTCAATGAAAAATTCATCACAGCGACTAATTAATACATTTACTGACCTCTTCTGCTGCAGATAATACTGTAAATATCAATGTTACACCTCCATCTAGTGGCCGGTTTTTGTCACTGCACGTAATTATTATTTTATTTAACTGAGTAAATGATTAAAACTGCGGTGTGTTTCAAATCCCAGATTATTATTACTATAATCATAGTCTTTAAGATTTAAAAATGTAATTTATCATAGAACCGAGCTAAAGTAAGTAGGGACTTGTGTTCTGGTGCTGCTTGCACGTGCAGTTTTGCTGTATTTTGTATACGACTTAGCTAGTTTGGCTAATTTAAGGTGTTTTGTCTTAGCTAGTCAGCTAATTAGGTGTTTTAGTTAGTTAGTCAGTTCGTTTTTTTTAGTTTTTATTATTATTAATTATGTTGTTTATTTATGTTGTATGTATTTAGCACTTGTGTACTGAACTGTTAATGGTTGAAATGACAATAAAAGCCTACTTGACTTAACTTAACTTGATATATGTCTCAGTATATCCAAATTACTATAGCATCTATGTAGGGACAGTGGCTTAGTGGTTAGCACTGTAGCCTTTTACCTCCAGGGTCCGGGTTTGATTCCCACCTCAGATCTGTGTGCATGTTCTCCCTGTGCTTGGTGGGTTTCCTCCCACATTATAAAGACATGCAGATTTGGCTAATTGGCGTTCCCAAATTGCCCTTAGTGTGTGTGTGTGTGTGGTTGTGCCCTGTGATGGATTGGCATCCCGTCCAGGTTGTACCCCACCTAGTGACCTAAGTCTCCTGGGATAGGTTCCAGGCCCCCCCAACCCTACGGGCTAAGCAGTATAGATGATGAGTGAGTGTGAATATACCATGTATTATATAGATGGATTTTAAGAATAAATATTAAGTCCTTACATCTTTCTGTATCTCATATGCAGTGTTTAAAAATATTTCTACTTTATAATTCCATATTATAAAGTCTTCCATCACTGGGCTTTTGGACCTTTTTTTTTTACATGAATGAAAAAAAGTATTTTTCATATAGTACCCTCTAATATTTCACTAGACAGCCTTTAGCTTTGATTATGACATACATTCGCGCCGGCATTGTTGTGACAGCCTTCTGCAATGGCGCCCTATTTATTTTCACCCACAGATGCATTAATGTTCGGCAGAGATCTTGTATTGATAACAGGAACATCAAACCACTCTGTGAAGTCTTCTACAACACATCCCAAAGTCTTTCAATGGGGTTCGGGTCTGGACTCTGTGGCATCCAGTTCATGTGTTAAAATAATTCTTCATGCTCCCAGAACCACTATTCTGTTTGAGATTTTTTTTATATTGCCTGTGCATATTTAAAAAAAAAAAAAAAAAAAAAAATCCCTAAATGTGATACCCCAGTTGTTCACTACATTCAGGTCATCAGCTGACTTTATATCCTATTGCACACATAACGTTGTTGAGTCTAGACCTGACCAACTGAAGCAACCCCAGATCATAACACTGCCTCCAGGGGCTCGTACAGTTCCCACTATGCATTGATGTGGTGCTGATTGAAGGCGGATGGAGAAAAATGATGGTACGCTCTTAAACAGTCTCTTAGATTCCAGGGCCTGCATTCACAAAGCTGCTTAGAATTCTTTTAGAGAGCTCAAATCTTAGCTTAAAAGTCCTAGCTGGGAGTCCTGGACTAAAAGTGATTTAGGAAACTTCTCAGAGCAACTCTGAGTAAGGAAAGTACAAAAACCTTCATCTTAGTGAGGATGTGTTGTTGACCCCGTTGATAGGGATGAGGCAGCAATTCAAGGACAAATTGGACAAAAGAGCAGTGTTTACTTTTAGCTTTATGTTCAGTTTTTGGAGAATATTTCTTCTTTCCGCCATTTTGTCCTCTGCTATAGAAACTCTTAAGCCTCCTAAAAGTTCTTAATAATTCTCTACTCTTAATAATTTTTATCTTAGGAGCTGTTTTTAGGGCTAAGATGTTTTGTGAATCATTTTTATCTTTACTAAGATTTAGTCCTAAATGTAAGGGGAAATTCTAAGAAAATGTCATAATTCTAAGAATTTTCTTAGAATTTCATCACTAGGAGCAACTTTGAGGCTTAAGAAGCTTTGTGAATACGGGCCCTGGTCAGAAGATGTGGCACATCAGGATGCAAATTTGCTATCTTTAAATCATTAGAGGACTTTTGGAGCAGAGATTCTTAAGTGAATTCAAACTCTTTAGTATGCTTAAAAGAACGTCTAAAAGGAGTCTCCATTTAGAAACGCTAGATTTTAAATTATTATAAAACAAAAAAATATGCATGCAGATGCAATATTTGCATTTCATCAGACACCAGACTATTTGTTTATTAATTTATTGAAAAATGCAGTAAAACCTTATAAACACTTGAATGAAATTGGGTGTTCTGGTGCACTCGTGAGAATGTGTAAGACCCTTTTGAGTCTCTGATATCCTTTTAAACATGCTAAAGGGAATTTGAGGCCTCTAGTCCGTCTTTAATAAAATGTTCAAATGAATTTATGGTTCGGTTATCTTTAAACATTTGAAGTCTCATTTTGCCCTTTGTAAAATGCCGGAGAGAATCTGTAGCCTTTGCCATCCTTTATAAAATTCTTGAGTCAGTGTAATGTGTGGTATCCTTCATCAAATATTCACGAGCACCTGTACTCTTTGGTATGCTTTATAAAATGTATAAGTGAATTTAATTTGCTGTATGCCTTCTGAAATATTCATGTGCGTTTGAACTCTGGTATCCTTCACACAAGGACAGAAGGAATTTAATCTACAGTATCTTTTGGAGGAAAAAAAACCTGTTCTCCTTGGTATCTTTATGAAGAGCTGAATGAATTGATAGAGGTATGAGTTATGATGATGAAACAGAATATTAGGTCAGAAATTAATTTGTATGCATTTCTTTTTTTTGATTCAATGTCTTAAAAGTCTTAGATTTTAAACACTAATGTACTGTAAAATCTCAAACACAAAATTAAGGGGAACATTGGCTCCAGGCTCCACTCTACAACTTTGGTTACCATCAGTGTGAAAGCTTTGCATGTTCTCTCCATGTGGGTCTCCAGCAGGTTCTCTGTTTTCCTCCCCCTCCTAAAACATGCCAGGAGGGAAACTGGCTGCCGTCAGTTGGCTTTAGGTGTGTTTATGTGTGTGTGTGGTTGTGTGTGTGTGTGTATCAGGGTCCATTACCACTTTGACCGGGATATAATGTTGTTCACTGAACATGAAGGAATGAAAACCTATTAAAATGAAACCTCAATAGATAAACACGTACTTACATGTGTGTTTATGTGTATTATCAGTATTGGCATAATTTAGGTGAAAAACTGGTTATGTGATAATGGTATTCAGCTTCTGGAGCCATGACCCGTGTCATCTCCAGACCTAAACCCAATAGAAAACTGTTGAAATAGCAATTTCACTGGATAAAATATTATTGTCATATTATTATTATTATTATTATTATTATTAATAATAATAATAATAATAATAATAATAATAATAATAATAATAATACATATTGTTTCATAATTTTACTGTACGTCTGTTACTTTGTGCCATAGTTAACCAAAAAATGTATAGGCACTTTAGAAAAAGAAAAACTTGTATAAATATTTGAATAATAAATGTATTGCTATATATATATATAAATATGACCTGTAGTCTCTGTAGAACTAGGGATCGTGTAGGCCAGTGGTAATTACCATTTAATTTATTTCCATTTTACGACGGTGTTAGGACCTCTTACCATATATATAGTCTAATATTTATATTACATTTTACCACTTTATTTGGAGCAATTTCATTTACTATTACATATACAGTGCCGTGAAATAATATTTTTAAAAGTATCCTGATTTATTATTATTATTTTCTTTTTTGTATATTTGTCACACTTAAATGATTGAGATAATCAAACAAATTTTAATAATGCACAAAGATAACTCGAGTAAATACAAATCCATTTTTTAAATGTTGATTTAATTTATTAAGGAAAAAAGCTGTCCAAACCTACCTGGCTCTTTGTAAAAAAAAAAAAAGTAATTGCCCCTAAACCTAATAACTGCTTTAGTACCCTTGGTTGCAACAACTACAATCGAGTGTTGGCGATACAGTACTTGGCAATGAGTTTCACATCACTGTGAAACGATTTTGGTCCACTCTTTTTTCAGCCACATTGCAGGGTTTTCAAGCATGAACAGCCACTTTAAGGACCTCATTCGGATTTAAGTCCGGACTTTGTCTAGGCCACTCCAAAACCTTAATTTATTAATTTTTTTGACCCATTCAGTGATGGACTTGCTGGTTTATTTCAGATCATTGTCCTGCTGCATTAAAGTGCATAATTCATGGTTCCATCAATTATAACAAGTCGTCCAGGCCCTGAAGCTACCATGTGTGATGCCAGATGTAACGAAACTCACCTTCCTAAAAGTTCAACTGTTGTCTCATCAGTTCACAGAATATATATTTGCCCAAAAGTAATGGGATAATCAAGATATTTTTGGAAAATGTGAGATAAGCTTTTGTGTCCTTTTTGGTCAGCAGTAGATTTCACCTTGGAACTTTCTCATAGATGCCATTTTTGCTCAGTCTCTTTCTGATTGTTGAATCATGAACACTGACCTTGACTGAGACAAGTGAGTCCTGCAGTTCTTTAGATGTCGTACTGGGTTCTTTTATGAGCTTCTGTATGAGTCGTTGTTGTGCTCTTGGAGTAATTTTGGTAGTCCGGTCACTCCTGGGAAGGTTCACCACTGTTCTGAGTTTTCTCCATTTCTGGATAATGGCTCTGACTGTGGTTTGCTGGAGTCCCAAAGACTTAGAAAAAGCTTTATAACCCTTTCCAGACTGATACATGTCAATTACTTTGTTTCTCATCTGTTTTTTTTAATATTATGTTTTCGATCTTTTTTTCGATCTTTGTGTTATATTAAAATTTATGTTTTATATATTATTATTGCATTATTTGCAGTGCCTTGCAAAAGTAAACTCTTAATCTTTTCAACATTTTGTCCTGTTATAATCACAAATATAATGTATGCATTTTATTGGAATTTTATGTGATAGACCAAAACAATGTGGCACATAATTGTGAATTAGAAGGAGAATGATAATGTACAGTATATACAGTAGATAATCTTTCCTTCTTGTTTTTTTTGGTACTTTGGTCCATCCGTGTAGCCCATAAGGTGTCGAATACTTCCCACCATGGAGATACTGTATATTGGTAATTTCCTTGGCAGTTATTTAAGGGGTTATTATATATAAGGGGGCCTAACTGTAGCTTGTTTATTGAGGATGCAGGACAACCACCTAGTAATGCATTACAATAGTCCAGTCTGTAGGTCCTGAATGCATGGACTAGATTTTCTGCATCAGATACAAAAAGAATATTCCTAAGCTTGGCAATATTTCTAAGATGGAAGAAGGCTGATTTTGTAAAGTTGGAAATATGATTTTCAAAAGACAAGTTGTTGTCTAATATGTTGCTGGTAATAATAGTACATCTTCTAAATACAAGTTGAATTGTAAGAGCGTTTGTGTTCTGGTTTTTGGACCAATAATATCTCTGTCTTGTCTGAAATTAGTAATAGAAAATTATCGGTCATCCAATCTTTTATATCTTTGACACACTCTGATTTTGATGAGATGTATAACTAGGTATCATCAGCATAGCAGTGGAAACTAATCTTCTAATGATGTTACCCAAAGGGAACATGTACCATATATTGAGAACAGCAAAGGTCCTAAAACTTACCCTTGTGGGACCCCATGTTTCACTAGCATTACACTGGACAGTTCTCCATTTAGATCTACAAAATGGTATCGATCGGACAGGTAGGATCTAAACAATCTTAATGCCTGTCTTAGAATACCTATGTGATTTATGATCTATGAGATTTATGATCTATGAGAATATTATGATCTATTGTGTCAAATGCAGCACTACGGTCAAATAAGACTAATATTAAGATGCAGCCTTGGTCCGAAACTAAAAACAAATAATTTGTGATTTTAACTACTGCAATTTCTGTACTATGATGGGGCCTGAAATATATATATACACGCACACAGTATTCCTGTGGCATCTCCCCAATTAGCAAACAATCTGCATATGACATCATTGATGTAATTTGTACATTTTGTTCCAACATTGACTAGATGTGTGTGTTGTGTGAATGCGAACCTTGTGATATTCTTTGTAGAATGTTTGTATGTATTTGTACAGTGGTGTCTTTGAAAAAATGCTCGAGCGAGTCTGAACTCTGCTGTCTTTTGTAAAATATTCACAGACATTTGATCTGTTATCTTTTGTTGAATGCTTTTGTGGATTTAATCTCTGGCATCCTTTATAAATTATTCACACACGTTTGATCTATGAAACCCTTGAAAGAACTCTCTGGTATACTTGAAAGAATATCTCTGAAAACTTTGTCTATGAAATCTTTTTTTTTTTTTTTTTAAGTCTCTGAGTGAATTGAAGATCTGTAATAGTTTCTAACCCTTGTCCTCACACTCTTTGTTATTTAAAAATGAATTACAGCTGAATTTGCATTCCCTGCTCTTGTATGTTCTATAGGATAAATTATTGAACCTGTGTTCCACTGTGGAATATTTACACAGATCTGAATGCTTTGGTGTTCTCTGACTGTGCTTTAAAGATGTACGTAGAATAGTTTCCCCTTGTGTAATACATTATGGCCACTTTATTAGGTATACATACCTTGCATCTACAGTACATGTATTTTTAACAGATTTATCATTCACAAGCACTTGGTATGTGTTTGCAGTTACTCTAAACCTATCCATCCATACATCACTGAACTGCTAACCAGGTGTCATATTTACGGTCAGTTATTTTCATAGTTGGGACATTTTATTGTCCACTTTATTAGACATACCTACCTTGTTGTTATACAGTTTGATAGTGAGCTTGGGAGTTTAGCATTTTCTCCACATCTTCATGTCATTTCCTGCAGGTTCTCTGGTTTCTTTCCATTGTCCAGAAACATGAAGGTAGGGATAAACTATCCCCTGGTGTTAATAAGTGTGTAGCCTTTTTTAGGATTGCCGTCTTATCCGAGATTAATTGCCCTGCCTTCATGGCACCCAGCATTCCCGGGACTGGTTCCGGATCCACCATGACCCTGACCAGGATAAATCAGTTACTGAAGATGAATGAATGAAGATTAGTAATGAATTATTTATCAGAGAGGGTGCTGGTAAGGGGGAAGAAGATCAGTGACTGGGTGCTGTGATGCTGCCTAATGCAAAGTGCAGATCCTGTTACCACTTCAAAGCTGATTCATTTGCAATAATGTTGTGGAACTGTTATAAGGAAAACTAGTTCATGTTACTGTATATCACTGACATTACATTGCACTCACTCCTTTACCAACTTTTCGTTTTTTCTTACTAAAAAAACAAATCTCAGTGGAAACTCCTTCCATAGATGT
>JAQMYG010000004.1:15362666-15377491 GCA_030014215.1 Clariallabes teugelsi
TATTACTGTATATATCTATATATTATATATATATATATATATATATATATATATATATATATATATACTGTGTGGTCCGTTTCCACTGTAGGTAGGGTTTAAATGATAAGGTCAATATGTGTAGCACCATGGTACTGTAGGTGTATATCATGTTAACATGTTGAACTAGTACTGTATGTGCCTGAAATATAGATGATATATAAATAATCAGATATTAGTTTTTAATATAGTACCATGTTTTCCATTTGTACAGTATTTAATCACCAGCAAACCCATCTGAGTAAATGTAATAATGTTCTTCTTTAGAAAATGGTTCGAAATTTCCGTTCCGTTTTATAGATATATATATATAAAAAAACCAAAACAACAAAAAACAAAAAACAAAACTAAAACCAAAAATCCCAAATGAACTGGCAGTGTTTAATTTGGACTCTCTGGTATCTCTGTAGGGATGCAGTAAAGACAAGGACAGGACAGAGCGGAGAGGTACAAGGACAGAGGAGTGACAAGGGGAGCTTCGCCCAGAAGAGCCGACAGTACAGAACAGCGAAAGCCTGTAGGCAGGGCTGCTAAATTTTACACCGTCAACATTACTCCTTCATTTTTCAGTATTATTATTTTTAATTATTATAAAGAGTTTGATGCAGCTAGCTATCATTTTGTTAAAATACTACCATGTGATGTTTTGCAGTGGCTGCTGAATCTTCTTGTGTTGTCGTGGGAATTCTGAGTCTCTAGAAATTTCAGTTATGTTCATTTTTTTCATTTAATTCAAGAGATTTCTCTACCAAAGTCTTGACTTGTGAGATCAAATATATATATACAGTATATATAATAAATTCTTTACTTAAAAGCACTTTTGAGAATTTATTGTGGAGTGATTTGTTTAGAAACAGGCTGTCCATCTACTGTCACAGCAAATTGGGCTGCACAGAAATATACATATAAAACATTTCTATGTATATTTATCACATTTGGTGATGAGATTTTGGTGGAGAGTAGATGAAACCGATTGCACTAATGCGTCAAACACAAAACACAGTCAAACAGTAAAGAACGAAGTAAGAAAGACAGGACAGAAAGAGAGAGAGAGAGAGAGAGAGAGAAAGAGAGAGAGAGAGAGAGGTGGAACACTGGAGGGTTGTGTGAACGCCGTTACAACATCAGACGGGTACTGGAACACCACAGCACAGAGAGAGAGACGAGTATTAGGAAAAATGATTTAATATCGGAGACAGAAGCAAAAAACTGCATCACACAAGAACGTACATTTACAAAAATAAGTCTGACTGTTTCAGCTACACAGTTAGGTTAACAGCGAAGGACAGAGAAACCAGAAAAATCTAAACAGCTAAAAGCAAATAAGTCCTCAAATTACTTGTTTTTATCTCTTTGTCAAACTAATACATTTATCCATTGAAGGGGACTAAATACTTCTAAATCGTCTAAATCGTCTTATCATGGAGACTGCACAATATACTGAACAAAATGAAACTTACCCCCTTCGTAAAGACTCTTTGAAAAAGACAAACTTGTTTTTTTTTTTTGTCGTTTTTTTTTTTTTTTTGTAAGTATTTGTAAGCCGAAAGGAAAACTCCCGACCCTCTTTCCGGAAAAAAAAGGAAAGAAAAAAAGAAAGCAAAGAGAAAGATAAAGGAAAGCAAACGCTGAAGTAAAGAAGAACAAGAAGATGTCAAAGGTCAAAGATACCGAGCCAAAGTTCTAGAAAATCTTTATATTAAAACTTAACCATCCTGGATGCCAACTCAGAAATCAAAACTCGGGAACAGCCGCTGGCCGACCCGTGCGGCGGGTCAGACAGACTCTCCATAGGTTTTTTTTGTTTTTTGTATTTTTTTTTTCTTTAATTGCCAGTATAAAAAGTTGCACTGGTACAAAAGGCATAAGTACAATCAGTTTAGAAATAGGAAAGCCTGCGTTTTTTTGTACTTTTTAAATTCCATCCAATGACAGATTCCAAGGAGTCAAACAAACATGTACCACGCTTACATAATCCACTGAAATGCATTGACTTTGGCTTTTCTCAAGACAATACTTAAAACTATTCAAATCCTTTTAGAATCAAACAAAATGATATTAATCTACAGACAACAAGCTTTTTTTATACGGCACATCAGATCAACACACATACAGTATTATTTTTTTTGTCCAAAAAACTTGACATAATAAGCGAAAAATGCAAAGAAACTTCACTTTGTCTTGTAAAATACACTTGTTAAATAGCACTTAAGAGAAAACAAAAACAGAAAGAACAAACAGATTTAAGAGAAGATGTGTGTGGTGAAGAAAACCCCTGAGTAAAGAGCCTCAGCAAGCACTTCTGCAAAGACCCTTACAAATTTGTGCTTTACTAAACATCTAATGTGTGTGTGTGAAAGAAATGGAGTGTGTCGGGGCTTGTGTGCGTAGTGAGATTGCGTTATCTTACCCTGTTTGTTTTGATGGCGGCGAAGCGGACTATGTTTATACGCATATACGCACACACGCAGACGCACAATGGGAGACGTAAGAGATTAAAATTGGTTGGTTTAACCCCCTGCCATTTGACCATATAATAGTGCAGTAATATCAGGGCCAGCGTTGCATCTCCTTCATTCTCCTCAATATCAACCCAAAAAAATGATCTTGGCCTTGTTCCAATACTGATTTTAATACGTCCTCGTTAAATCCCTCTTGCCAGAGCGCTTTGGTTTAATCCCTGTCGCTATTTGAGTGGCAGTGGAGCTACTTTATCAGCTGAAGTCGGTTTAGATGAGGATGAGCCCTTGGTTTGTGAAGGATGGAATCAGTTGACATCACAAGATTTCAGGAACGGAACCAACCCAGAATGCTTTGCAGGCTGACCTCGTTTGTTGTCTCGGCGTTGTCTTGTACTTTAGGGCACACCTGGATGGCAGATGTTACACACCTCTGAGTCATGAGTGGAAATCCACAAAGGCGCGATTAAACTGACCTGCACTTATGACATCATACCGTCATCTAGCAAATTCACTGCCAGTCAACTGTCTTTATTTTAAACGCTGTATTACACTCTATATTCGATATTTATGACCTATTTATAATGTACAAGTATGCAGGTCAAAAGCCCCTTTCTGACTAGTTTAATCTAATTATTAGTGTTTGTTAAGCATTTCACATTATGCACAACTTGGTATATTATAATAATATTGGTAGAGCATATTTTGAGTCCCGATATTTTGTTGAAAAATGTTGAACCTAATTGAGCCATCTCTACCACTCGGTTGAGATATGCATTGACCAAAAAAAAAAATTTTTTTTAAATGATGTTTTTACTGTTGCTTTGTAGCAAACCATATAAAAACAAAGTGGATCAAATGTCCAACAAACATTTGCTTTGTTGCACTACAACACAAAAATCAAAAATTTTTATATGATTCCTATTTTTATTTTAACCCTTTAACATTCTGCTCAACCCTTTGGTAAGATCCTACTTTGAGTCAATATATATCTTGCTCAAAAATATGTTTGAACCTGATTGAGCCTTCTCTACCACTCGGTTGAGATATGCTATGCTAAAAATATCCAGTAGATTTCGCTGTATCTTTAAAACGTACCGCATTCCTTTTCAATGGCTTTGTAGCATCAAATATCCAAAAAACAATTCTTCTGTTTCACCAACAAAATAAATTATTATTGTTATTTTTTGGAATTTGTAAATGTATTGATATTGTACCATAAAGTGCCATCTCAACTATTATTGTTTCTTAGAGAGGATGTTGAAGGGTTAAGATAATGAAATATTTTCTAAATTTTATTTCTAGCCATTAAAATAAAATTTAATGAAATTAAAAACACACATTACATACACTAATCTACATGTCCTCAGAAAATAAATACATTATGTACTCTAAGCCACAAGCTGTGAGGGACTGGCATCCCATCTAGGGCGTGGGACTTTCTGGATCCTTCTATGACCCTGACCAGGTTAAAGTGCCTACTTAGAGCGAGGGATTAAACCATAAGAAAATAACCGAAAGACTTTGTCTGGTTGCGTGTCGATACTGAAATGGCATTATGCAATATTTCGTTTGAATTGACATCACATCTTTAGAACTGATAGAGCTATCAGGACGCTGGCTTGCAACACTGTGCGACATCATTGTGCTAACAATTTCATTGCCGTTCTGTCCGTGTGTGTGTGTGTGTGTGTGCTTTTTTGTGCTTGTGACTAGCACAAAACATTTTCTTCACCATAACGTTGAGTCTCTTGAACGAAGTCGCTCCCTGCAGCTCTGTGTTTGGCAGTTCCAGTTTCGTTGGGTGTATTACTGGGACAAAACGTACACAAACACACACTTACATTCATACATACACACACATACTGTACACATGCACACAAATAACCTTGGCAGCACTCAGGCAGCAGCCTATTCCACCCCACTAATACTGAGCGTCATGTTAAGGCAACGGCAGGATTTGGGTAGAAAATAGTGCTTTAGTGAAGTAAACAGGGTTTTTTAGGGGGGAGCCGGCTGTAAACCACGTCTGTAAACAAGATTGTATACGGGCCATTTACAACACGCGTAAACGTTTTTTTTTTTTTTTAGACAAAAGTGCAATGGGATATATGGTACCGCGGACGGGTGGGTTCTCCTTTGGCGTCGGGGTGCTTTAAGACCTGAAGAAGCAGAGAGAGACGAACAGGCATGTGCCGATACTTCAGTATAGAGTAATACTCACTTCATAGCGGACGTACTGTATAGAACGATGGCCACTAGACCTGCATCTAATTTGGGAGCTGGGTAGGCATTTCTGGGCAGTGTTTGTGCTTCTGAGATCGAGTCCGTCCTGTTTAGAAGGCAGCATATACACAGGTGTGCATGAAGTTTTTTTCGCCTCTTGGTTAAAGCATTGTGATTGTAAACTGAAAAGGCCTACCGATAGCAAAAGTGTTAAGATCTGAACCAGTGAACACTGAGAATGACATTGCTAGGCTGTGATGTTTGTTTTATTCGCATGTAAAGTGAAAAAGGAAAAAAAAAACACTCATCAACTAATTAAATTGTGTTTTTTTTGTGGGAGACAGTTCAGACGATGCCAAATGCTCAGGGGTCTGCTGATCTGCCCTTGATAATTCATCTGTTGTTTGCTCGGGGATGCTGATAAACCCTGCTTAGCGGTGAATTCGATCCGCGATTAGATCCAATTAGCGCGCACCTCCTTTATGAGCTACCAAAGTCTTGATAATATACGTTTATTAATTGAATTATAAATGATTTCAGTGATGTTAGATTCTTCTCAGGTAATGAAATGCATCAGGCTGGTATAAATGCATTAATTTGCATTCCTGTAATGTTTCATCGCATTATTCGATGTTAAAATGCACCCAGACTGAAATCCTGGTTAAAAATCCAGCCTTTCAAATTTTTTTTTTTTTTTGAAATGCAATCTGATGAGAAATATTTCTAGTATGATCTGAAAATGTACTATCAGCACATGCCTGGCGATGAACAAACACACCTTTTTCAGCTCGCCTCTGTTTTCTGATTTCCGATTGGCTACTCAGGTTGGCAAACGATGCCGTATCACGTGCATGTAAGCGTGCGTGCTGCTGAGACTCGTGCTCAGGGGGCTCACATACACACACCATCGAAGAAAAGAGGGCTGAGGTCAACCTTTAGCGCAGGTGTGTGTATGCGTGCATGTGTGTGCGCGTGTGTGTGTGTGTGTGTATGGTTGTGCACGTGCATGCGTGTGTGAGAGAAGAAGAAGGAGAGAGAGAGAGAGAGAGAGAGAGAGAACAAGAGAGAGAATGACACATGGGCACTTTTTACATCTTTTACAAAAAATGAAAGCAAAAAACATGAACAGTTCAGGCAACAAGACCACAGAGTAGCAAGTTAACAACCGCTTTTTTTTTGTTGTTGTTTGTTTTTGTTTTTTTTAAATCTATATCCTTAAATATGAGGGATACAAAACACTTACGTAATAAAATACCCATGTTATCAAATCATTTCACAAGTAATACACTGAAGCTGTAGGCAGGATGTACCGTCAGAATTTGGCACTAAAGTCCACTCATCTTGTTTTTTTTTGTTGTTTTTTTTTGTTTTTTTTTTCATGTTTCCGTTAAAAGAAAGAAAAAAAAAAAAGTACATTTCGCTGAACGCAACAACACGTTATACTAAATATTGTTTCCCACAATCGAAATTTCAAATAATAATAAGAATGACACTGATGCTTCACAAGCTGACATTGTAAAAGGTTTATATAGCTAATTACCCGACAAGAAATTTCAAATAGGGACTCTTAAAAAAAAAAAAAAAAAGGGAAAAAAAAAGAAAAAAAAAAAAAAAGTAAACAAAAAAAAAAAACAATCAAACAAACAAAAAAACAGGTATACTCTAGTAGCAATAGTACTATGATAGGTTTTTGTCTATGTTCAAGTAAACCGATTTTTAGTCTTCTCTTTAAAAACACAAGACGAATAAGACTATTAGACTTGTGATGAAACCACGACTCAAATCCACAAAAAGCACCGACGGGAACGCGGGTCACACAAACTGTTTTTTTTTTTTTTCTTTTTTTGTTTGTTTTTTTTCCTCTATACATTTAAACAGTATAAAATATAGGTCATTTCATGTGCATTTATACCACGGATTGTCTAACGGTAGATCAGTTCAGCAAAAAGGTGTGACATGTAGGTAGCATTTCCCCCAAACAGGGCACTCTTTTTTTTTTTTTCTTGGCTTTTTTTTTCATTTTTTTATTTTATACCTTTACTACTCTAGAAAAAAGTGGTTTTATATAGACTTTAATGAGAAACCGAGCCACTTCAAATGGCCTTATCAAAAAACTTTACACTGCCTGAAAAATGTAAAAACCACAAGCTCGCTCTGAGAGACTCTTAAGTTCAATTAGACAGTTTTTTTTTTTAATATATATATTTATATATCTATATATTTATTAAAACTGCTTGGAAGTAGTCTAGTTCTCGTAGAAACCAGCTCGGGCTACCTGCACGTCTCATGCTGTGAGACGCCCTGACAGGAAGTCCAGAAGCCAATCCCTGTATTGTACTTTCAAGTTTACTTTAAATGAATGAAAAAAACTAAAAAAAAATGAAATGTAAAGCAAATCATAAGAAAAAATTGTAAGCTAGCAAACGAAGCATTTTTTAAAATTTCTTTGCCACAGGTTTGTTTATTATATTTTAATTCGTTACATTTGCGAAATGTTCAAAACAGCGCTTCTTAAAATGACGACGCTTCGGGTTAAACTATTAAATAGACTCTACCTATCTACCTAACTATTCGCGAGTGAGAACGCGGCTTTAGCGCTTTAGCTTTTTCACATTTGTTGTGATTGATTTTTTTTTTCCTTCCTTCCTTCTTTCCTTCCCCCCATCCCTCCCCTAACTGTTATCATAAAAAGAGAAAGAACACAAACAAAACAAAGGTCAAAAACAGAAAAATTAACAGTTGAAAGCTCCAAATGAGGTCACATGCAAAAAAAAAAAAAAACAAACAAACAAACAAAAAAAAAAAAACGAACAACAAAAAAAACAAAGATCAAGCTAAGATCAAAGTCGAGGAGAGATCAGTAGGAGGAGACCAGATTATGATCAGGAGAACTCAGAAAGACATCGGAGACAATGACGAGACGATGAGACGTGTTTTTTTTTTTTTTGAACGCCACGTAGACATGCTAGGCAAACGATGAGCAAAGAGTCATGGAGATGAGTTTCTAGGGAAGAAAACGGGAGAGGAGAGTTACACACACAGCCTCTGCACACAACTACAGCATTAAAAAACCATGAGAACAAACAACAGATAACAACAACAGCAACAACATCAACAACGACAACAACAGCGCTACTAGCCAGCGGTAACCCAGTGCAAGATTTTTTTTTTTTCCCCAGTTATCTCTGTTTTTTTTTTTTTTTTTATTACTACACATATTTCACACAGATAAACATATGTAAATGATAAGTACATCCACACACACATACTGTACACACACACACACACACATACACACATACACACACAAAGCACCCCAAAGAATCCATCAGTCTCTAGTTTAAGAGACACAGCGCGATGGATCTTGAGTTTTAAAAAACGAATACATGGTTTTTATTAATATATTTTTTGGGGGGAACGCGGAAAACAAAAATAACAGAATACCAGACGAAGCTAAAATGGAACAGAAGGGAAAAAAAAGGGAGAAACAGATTGCACATGTAAAGTGCCACTACTCATGGCGAGGGAGAGAGTGAAGGGGGGACTGAGAGAGAGAGAGAGGGGGCGGAGGGAGGGAAAGGACAAAGAGCGAAGAAGTAGGGCTTCACAATTAATTAAATATAAACTGCAATTAAACATTAAAAAGGTCACTATTTACCTGTGCTCTAATCCAATCTCCTGTCTATTTGTCTACACCAGTGGGGATTGAGTGGTTAAGGTTCCGTCCTATTGATTGGACGTATCACTCTTGGGATCGTAAACAAGATCCTGTACCCTCACCTGCGGAGGCCTAAGTCTGGATTGGATTCTGATGTCTATATGTATTCAGAAAGATGCTCGAAACATTCCTTCGTCCATACTGACATGATAGCGTCACACAGTTGCTGCAAGATTTGTCAGCTGCACATCCATGATGGAAATCTCCCATTCCACCACATCAACCACATGGATTGAGATCTGGTGACTGTGGTGCCCATTTCAGTACGGGGAACTCACCATCATGTTCAAGAAACCAGTTTGAGATGGTTTTAAGCTTTGTGACATAATACTTTATCCAAGGGCCATAAAGGGAAAGACATGATCAGCAACGATATTCAGGTAGGTTAAACGATGCTCGGTTGGTACTAAGGGGCCTAAAGTGTACCAAGAAGATCTGAAAATCCCCACGCCGGGACACCTGAACCGTTGATGCGAGGCAGGACGGATCCATGCTTTCAATGTTGTTTACACCAAATTCTGACCAACAGAAATTTAGACTCATCAGACAAGGCAACATTTTCCCAATTTTCCATTGTCCCATTTCAGTGATCCCATTTGAGTTCGTTCGTAGGCTCAGTTTTTCCTGACAGATGTGGTTTTCTGCTGCTGTAGCCCTTCTGCTTCAAGGTTTGACATGTTCAGAGATGTTCTTCGGCATAGCTCAGTTGTATCAATTGATTAACCGTTGCCTTTTTATCAGCTCGAACCAGTCCAACATTCTCTTCTATCGGTGTACCTAATGACGAGGCCGCTGAGTGTGTAAATGCCTGTGGATTTACCCTGTGTATACACCATTCAAGATCTCTTCAGTTTTATGTGAGAAATGAATCTCACTCAAAATCTTCCATTTTAAACCACCTCTTGATGGAACAGCCATATTAACAAACAAACAAATGGAGACATTATGATATCCCGAGGGGCTGACAAAAAAAAAATAAATAAAAAATAAAATCCAAGGGCACTGAAAAATATTTTTTAAAAGCACAATAACACCTTGCGAAACCCCAAACCTGCTCTTTTGTTTTCTATTGGTTTTACAAAACCTGTGTTTGTGAATTCGCAGGTCAATACAACCAGCTTGATAAAATTAGAACTAAACCGCTTCCAGGAGCAAATTGCACGTCATTTTATTTCCGCCATCATTTGGTGTTTATTCTGGGCTAATTCTATCCGTGTTTGTTCTGACTGCAGCATTAGCTGGAAAGAAAGAAAGACTCCCTAAAAACAAGTCAGATAGCGTAAATGATACGGCTAGAGCATAGATGCTGGCTCATTTGTAGCATAAATGCTTTTAGCGTAATGTGCACTCTTTGAGAAGTAGCACTAAGTGTCTAATCACTTGTAATCACTTGCTGCTTTTTATCAAAAGTCATTTACCTGTTAGAATCCAATCCACACACAGAGCTAAGCAGTTTAGGGTTAAGGCGCTTGTTCAGAAGCCCCGAATTGGTTCTCTGGGTTTTACTGGGATTTGATCCAACCGCCTTCCTTTACAACAGAGGCCGAGGCATAGCGGCTGAGCTGCCACTTATTACATTCGCAATTAATAACTCGAACAGACAATATCGTTAAAAATGATCAGGACAATCGTGCAGCCCCATTACACTTGAATATAACTGGGACATGACTGGGAATGAAGAAAGACAGATGAGCAGGGAAGAGATAGGGACAGAAGGATGAGAGATAGAGGGATGAGGAGTGAGGGAGGGAGAGAAAGGGGGGATGATCCTCTGTTCTCTTCCCACATCGGATTGTGTGGCTTTCAGAAGACCGGACGGCGAAAAGCACTTCTTCAAAAATCTGATCACTAAACCAGGATAAATAAAGTCTTTCACGTCAGTAGAGGCAGTAGAAATTGTTGGTTTTTTTTCGTATAAAAATAGAACTGCTTTTTTTACAAATAAAATTTACAGGCCTGTGGCTTTCTGTACTCTGATATATATATTTTTATTTCAATAAACATCAAGTATTTGCAGTTGAACCCGCCACGCCGCCGGAAACATAAAATGCTTTATTATTAGATTCTTTTTTATTTGTCATCTCTTTTTAAAATGCTCTACATAAAATGCTCTGTTGGACAAACACCAGAAAAAAAAAAAAAAAAAAAAAAAAAAACCCAACGCAAAAGGCGTAATGCTTTAATGGCAAGTGTGGTTTGTGTGTGTGTTTGTGTGTGTGTTTGTGTGTGTGTGTGTGTGTGTGTGTGTGTGTATGTGGAGAGTCTCTTTTGGCAGTTGTTGCCGTTAACTACAGCGAGGCCACATCGGGTTTTGACCCTTTTCTCTCTGGTGCCGTTGGGCCGAGGGGTCGAAGGAGCAGCGGAGCCCGGAGCCAACACCAGAGGTCAAAGGGCAAAGTCGAACGTGCATATTGGTGCTTTTTCTGGGGCTCTGGCCCCGTCCCTATGCATTCTGACAAGCCTCAAGGTTCATAACGGGAAACTAAACGTAGTTTAGAGAACGTTCCTCTCGGCTGTTGTTGTCGTTATTATCATAAAAATAAAAAAAAGGAATGATATAAATATCTACTAAAAAAAAAATCAATAAATAATTTTATACATAACTTAAAATAAAAAGGGAAAAAAAACTAGCAAGAGCTATTCATTCATCGCAGATCATACAAAATAATAGCAAAAATGGAAGCGTTCATGTGAATAGAAACCAAATAATAATAATAATAATAATAATAATAATACGGCCATCAAAAAAGTTTAAAAAGAATGTTCGGGGGGAAAGTGTCTCCCTCTAGTAGTGTTAAGGGTGAAACTCTCTCCCATGTCCCCCCCTTTTCCCATCCCCGGGGCGGTTGCCGTGGCAGCAGTGGGGACTTACCCTAGCAGTGTAGGGACAGAGAGGAGAGGCCCTAGCAAATAGATCAGTAGGGCTTGCTGTCGTTCTTCGAGCGCTTCAGCTGCACCTTCAGGCGCTTCATTCCGATCTGAAACCCGTTCATCGCCTGAATGGCTGCTTGTGCCGACACGGGATTGTCATAACTGACGAAACCTGACAGACAAAAAGAAAGCGCAATCAATCAAACGTGTTAGTGTGCAGGGTCTACTGATGCTAATCACCCTGAGCGTTTCCATTCAGATTGGGAAATCCATATAAAACATATGGCCAAAAATATGTGGACACCTTACAATCAAATTGTTGCCACACAATTGTCTACCATGTCTTGTGCTCTGCAGCATTACAATTTCCCTTCACTGTAACTAAGTAACTGTAACAAACCTGTTCCAGCATAGTCATACCCCTGTGCACAAGTCGAGACCCATAAAGACATGGTCTACCAAGGTTGGAGTGGGAAAAACTGGAGCATCCTGAATAGAGTCCGGATCTCGATCCCACCAAACACCTTTGGGATGAACTGGAACACCGACTGCACCCTAGGCCTCGACATCAATTCATTTTCAGCCACAAAGCATGCTGAAAAGCTTTTTATAACAGTGTAGCAGGACTAAATCTTTAATTTGGTATTTAACAAGTGCATGGATAGTTCGGTGTCCATACTGTACTTCTGGCAGGAAATTTAACAAAGAAATGTAACACAAGCAACAGGACTTCTGTGACATTGGCAATTTTCCAAATGTCAAGTAATGACAGCCGTGGCATACACACAATTAGCGGCAAGTGATAAAAACTGAGACTAATTATGAAAAATTCCATTTTGGATCATATTGCAGACGGGGGTTTTCTTCTTTTTTAAATATCCGCTAGGGTTCATGATATTTACAGGAAAAAAAAGGTGGTCATTTTTTTAAAGACCCTCTTTCAGTTTTGTCCTCAGCTCCACCCTGAAGTCCCCGTTTTGTTCTTGGTTACAGCATACTTGTGTTGTGAGTTGAGTATAAAACATATACAGCATGACGAAAAGCAAGACATGCTCTGTTTTTGGCTGTTAAAAAAAAAAAACTCTCTTTTTTGCCAATACTAAGTGAAGCGAAGAAACTTTATATTCAGTGGAAAAGTTCCTAGGTTATCAAGTACATCCTGAAACTGTGAGTGATGCTATTTTTAAAGTTACTTCAGGGTCAGGATGTACCAGAGAATCTGTGTTTTTCTGTGACTTTTTCTTGCTATTAATAGTGAGCAATATCACCCTGTACAGACTGCACATAACACTGTTTAATCTAACGAATAAAACTGCAGCAAAGTCCCACACCACCATATTATACGGCACTCTAGCAAGCAGGTGTGCTAGGCTGCTAATACTGTAGCTGCTCCATATAAAACCTCTCTCCCTAGTGATTTTCTCACAAAAGTAAAAATAAACAAAATAAGGCTTGTGATACTTTCACCTGTTTAATTATTTAAACCTTAAAAAAGTCAAATCTAATGGCCTATATATTTTTTAGGAGCTTAAGAAGGATGGGTTAGCTGTTAGCAGCTAACCAGGAACAACAAACCTACTGTAGCTTCTTTTTTGAGGAAATGAGTGATGACATCCTCCTGTTTAGTGTAAGTTCAGCCTTTATTCGTCACATATACTGTACATTTATGTATTGCACAGTGAAATTCTTGATTTTTCACATATCCCAGCTTTGTTAGTAGACTGGGATCAGAGCGCAGGGTCAGCTATTATACGGCGCCCTTGAGCAGACAGAGATAAGGGCCTTGCTCAAGGGCCCAGCAGTAAAACCCAGGCAGAGATGGGGCTCGAACCGTGGACCTCTATGACCGAACTGTAAAAAATAATAAAATATGGGAGATTTTAATGTCCCTACAGTAATTCAAAATACGGATTTCCCCCCATAATGAGGGGCAGATGTAGATAGATTGTTGGACTCCTGACCAGGAGGGTCCCCGGTTTGAGCCCAGGCGCCGCCCGGGTTGCCACTGTTGCACCCTTGAGCAAGGTCCTTCACCCCAAGTGCTCAGATACAATCGGGCGTTGAGCTGACACCCCGACCCTATAAGTAACTGCCACAGAAACAATGGATATATCTCCAGGGTGTGGTGTACTGTATCTGTCGTCTGATGTGCTGGAGATGAGTGCAAACACTACTATATGTTTAATTTCACCTCATGTTGCCTATTTATTGTGCACGATGTAGGTTCACCTAAATAAAAAGTGACTCAGTGTATGTGTAAAGAAATGACTGTTTCTCTATAAACGTTTATGTGGCACTCTCTCTAATGTTATTGTAGGTTTTTTGGCCTCATACCGAAGCACTTGCTCAGATTGGTCTGTTTGTCGATGAACACTTTGGCCGACACGACATTTCCAAAAGGCATGAACATCTGCAGAATGTCCTGGTCCCCGAACTCCTGCGGCAGGTGATAGATGAAAAGGTTTGCCCCTTCTGGTCCTGCAAACACAATACCCAACACACAAACACACACACTATTATTAATATTGGTATTCTTTTTAAAAAAAATAATAATCATTCCCTAGGCTCAAAAGGTTGGCAGGAAAGCAACATTAATCTATGGTAGGAGGACACTTCACTACACAAAAAGGGACAATAAATTTCCACATTTTCATCTGAAATTTCACTAGGCGTGTGAAATGATACCTTATGTGAACCCTGTCATCTCTTTACACATCTATATTGTAGGATCTATAGACATTTAGCGTATATACAGTAGTACTTGTATTACTGTATATATGTATATACATGTGTGGTGGTTTATTTCTCATTTTTAATGAGGGGTACACCGCAGAGATGAAAATTCAATTTCATTATCATGTGTATAAAGTTTGCATGTGTGTATCATTATATACAGTCCAGGATTAATGAGACTCTTGATAAAAATGGATGAAACCCAAACACTGAAAACACACTGGTTAAAATCAAATAAAAAAAAATGAAAAAAGAACTTAACCCCCTGCTGTTAATTATGTGATAATGTGGGTGTTTTTTATTTTTATTCAAAGCTCCTGGGAATCATGTTGTGATACACAGACTCATGGACTCGTAGCTCAAAACATCCCAAAATGAAAATCTAATTGCTTCTCTCCTCCCATGAAGCTACAGTACATTTGGGTTGTGGCTGCACCTTGTAGCAAGGCAATGGTCCAAAACATACAGTACATCTGAATCCCTGAGACTCGATCGCCACTAAATCAAGTTTCTGACATGTTCGTTTCATTTTACTGACCTAAACTCTTAAACCTAAAAACCCTGAAATACAAGCATGTTTAAAAAATGTTATCTCCTCCTATAATTTTGTGTTTTTTTTCATGTAAAAACCATTATAAAAATCACCTGATCGTAGCAGGTCATGGTGCCATTATTTATTTAATAAAAATGAAAGAAAACAAATGTGGAGGGCCTCCGAGTGGCGCAGTGGTAAAGTGCTCGCCCTATCATCCGGAGATCGCAAGTTTGATTCCCGGGTG
>JAQMYG010000004.1:15380170-15402729 GCA_030014215.1 Clariallabes teugelsi
AAATACTGAATGATTTTGTACATAATTATGCAGACATGATAAACATATATAACAAAATTGGTACAGCATATAATATAATATGGTGCCTAAGACTTTTTCACAGTACTGTGTATATATATATATATAGTATATGACAAATCCCACCTTCTACGTTATGATTGGTTTCAAGATTTCAATCTCATTTCTGATTCTGCACAAATTCTGTAGTGTTTTTCTGGGGACAGTTTAGTTAACTACATAACTAACGCTGCATCATTAATATTTATTCATTATTAAATCTCAGCGTGTGTCAGACGAATACATGTTTACGCATCATTTTAAGCTATTCATATATCAAATAAGATTAGAATAAGATTGTCGGTAATGACAAGGATTACTTTGCTAGTGTAACTGATTGTCTAGCGATTAGAGAAAGATCCAAAAGTACACAGTAAGTCAATATAAAAACAGGGAAAAAACACAATTGTAATTTTTTATGGAGGTGTTTTTTCCCCAAATTAAATCGTCTGTACCGCTTTATCCTGTATACAGGGATGCGGTTTGGGGCCATGGAGCCTACCCCAAGAGTCTTAAGGCACGAGGTGGGGTACACCCTGGACGGGGTGCCAATCCATCGCAGAGCACACGTACAGCACACACACTCATACGCTCATTCACACACTACGGGGGATTTGGGAACGCCAATTAGCGCCTAACCTGCATGTCTTTAGACTGTGGGAGGAAACCAGAATACTAGAGTACACTCTTCTGTTCCTTTAGGACCTGAGTAATCATAACCCTATAAATAATCCTTCAGCTCTATTATTCCGCAATTATTGAGACTTAGTTATAAATTATTCAGTAACTGCAGCAACATTAAGAGGGAAAAAAGAGTTCGGTTATGAGTATTCCATAAGTCTGGACGTAGTGAAGTATGGATGATGGGACTCTACTCCCTTCTTTACCTTCAATAAACATGATTGTTAAGAAGATGTGTTTGAAGATGTCTCCCTCCAGCAGACCCTCCAGTCAGATGTAAGAACACAAGTACTCAGGAGGTTGTCTGCTCAGAACAAGAGCCGGGATGCCGTTTCATTAGGGGTATGTGTGTGTGTGTGTGTGTGTGTGTGTGTGTGTGTGTGTGTGTGTGTGTGTGTGATGACTGATTCATGCATATTTACTGACTGGCCTTTTGGCTTGACGTCCTGCAAACAATAAATGATGAGCAGGGTGCTTCAAGCGCAGCTCTCTCATTTATCCTGCAATAATTACAATACTGACCTTTACTATTCAATTAAACTATATGGCCTTTATAATGAGCAGTGTGTGTGTGTGCGTGTGCGTGTGTCTGTGTGTGTCTATTCGAAATTCATTTCAATTAATGTAAAACAGATGATGTGACGTTTTGGAAAGCCTGATTTATAAAACCAGTAACCTGTCTGAAAGGTCATTTTGGGAAAATGCAGACATCCAGGTCAGGTCATCCACACACACACACACACACACACACACACACACACATACTCACCGCAGCCTACCAATTAATAAAGTAACACATGAGGCCCTTAGCTATTGTGAGGTGAATTACAGACGCTAATCAGACGGCTGAATGGACTACATGAAAATGTCCTCTTTTCCGGATAAGTGCTGCACACGACACCACAAACGCACACTCACGAAGCCAACAATCTCACAACGCTGAAACAATCACAAGCCTGGAGAAACAGAGAGAGAGAGAGAGAGAGAGAAAGAGAGAAAGAGAGAGAGAGAGCGAGAGCGATGGATTTGCCAGGCGTCTGGTTCGTGGAGGTGCGTGTGGAGACAGGACGAAGAGGAGTTTGCTTAACACATACTCACACACCTAACCCTAATCTCACGCTAATCTTTCTTTTTTTTTTTTTTTTGAGAAAATATTAAAACGAATCAAATTATAAAATGATCCGATCTAGCTTACAAGATAAATAATTATGTGATTATGAGAAAAATGATTATAAAAATCTGACTCCTATTTGAAAAGTCTGATCACGAACAATCCCAGTAAATCCTGACTTCAGTGAACGAACAGGACTCAAGATGATGACCTGATCGTTCATATCCTGAATAAGAAACACAAATAAACAGGAAAAAAAATGGAAAAAAACACAACACACAACACACACATGGACACTAGACATACAGTACACGGACAGCAAACTCCTATTGTATACCCAGAGAGATGCCCTTTTTTTATGTTCGTTTGTCGGGTTTGTCGTGTGTCTGCGTGTCCGTGCGGGCGTCTCTCCGGGCGTGTGTATGCGTGGGATGGGATGGGGTGAGGCGGATGAGGTTTATACTCACTGTTGACGCTACCTGCTAGTGCATTAATGTTGTTGAGGCCCACGGTGGCCCCGGCGAGGCCTTGCAGGGTTCCCAAAGAGCCGAGAGAACCCATCGCTCCGGCACTCGAGTTAGCAGTGGAGCCTGCTGCTCAGAGAGACAGAGAGATAGAGAGAGAAAAAAAGAGAGAGAGACAGAGAGCAGGGAGAAAAATATGCAGAAAAACGATATAGTATAGAGAAAGAAGTGAAGAAAAAGAGGCAAAGATGAAAAAAAAAAAGAGAGAGAGAGAGAGAAAATGTGTCACACCATTGAGTGTATTCAAGGTACAGAAATGTTCAATGTCTCATACACACATATATGGAGGAAATTAGGGAGACAAGACATAATTATGAAAATAAGAGGATGATGATGATGATGATGAAGTGAAACAGATTATGGTAAGAAACTTGTTACGTGCACACTTTTTTACTTTTAATGCTGTTCTGTAGAAGGATGGATATAGTAAAAGAGAGAGCGAGAGAGATTAGGAGAAGGGTGCCAGTGTGAGAGATGGAATGAGACTCATGTAAGAAGCAATACACTCTGCGAAAATGACTCCGGCGCTCTAAACTCGCACCTCTCACAGGGGAAGCGTTTCCAAAAATACTTCTGCCCTTTTCTAAGAGTTTGCGGCTGCAACGAAAGACGCAGTAATATCTACCGAACCTGTCAAAATGCCTAACCTGGGAGCTACAAGGACATAACGGAAGGACAGCCCTTCCGCAGCCGTGACGCAGGCTTTCTGATGCAGTGGCTAACTGTGAGGATGTGGATGAAGACGACTCGATGGAGGGGGAAAAAAAAAAAAAAAAAAAAGCGTGACGGCTACAGTGCTGATGCTACGACAGTGAGAATGATGACGATGACGATGAAGACTAGGCGGCCGCCGGTTACCTGGGCTGGCCAGAGCTCCCAGAGAGCCTGTGCTGGAGGTCAGGGCACTAGCGGTGGACGGGCTGGCCGAGCTCTGAGCTGCCGCGGCGGCCGCTGCTAGAGTGGCCAGATTCTGTAACTGCAGAGCGTTCATACCTGAAGAGAAACAGAGAGTCAGCCATCGTGGGAGTGTGTGTGTGTGGCTGCGCAACAATATGGATGATGGCGTGTTAACACCCACTGATCTCAACAAAGGGGTTGCTGAGTGCTACAGAGGGTGATCGAGTGGGTACAGTACTGATCGAGTGTGTGATGTTAATTGACTAATGTATAAAAAAAAAAAAGAAAAAAAGGCATGATGATGAACATACAGTAGGAATGTGTGATCGACTAGGTGTGTGTGTGGAATAGGTTTTGACATGTATTCATCAAGTCATTGGAAAAGGACGGCGATAATTCGCAGAGTGTGTGTGTGTGTGTGTGGGAAAGTGGAAGGGAGTACTGTATTTGAGTGTGTATCGAATTGAAACATACTGGTAAGTGTGTGCCGACTAATTACAAAATGTGCGTGTGTATGAGTGTGTGTGTGTGTAAATAGGCAATGGAGGGAGGGGGTGTCAAAAAGAATGTACATTAGGCCACTAGGGCCTTCTATATATATAGATATACTGTATATATATATGTACAAGGGGCGTTCAAGTCAAACTGAGACTTTTGATTGTTCAGAATAACAGAACAAAGTTATGAGAGTAAAACTCTCTAAGTTTTAATTATTTAAGTTTTAATTCATGTCTGAAACGTTGGTCTCCCAGGAACTCCTTTACTGGACCAAACATGTGGAAATGGCTTGGTGAAGACTGTACTGGGATGTGACTCCCAGCCGAGTTCCCGTAATGTGCAAGTGGTGCTGCTCAATGATTGTGTGAACAGTTTCAATCAGACAGATGTGTCTCTTCTGCAAGTTGTCGACAAGGTATCTGTCGGTTTTCAAGGATCAAGCTGAATGCTCACGGGAACGACTGCGGTGGGCTCCAGGATCGTCATTCTACTATTCAAATGTTTTTCTGCGGCTAAGAGTCTCATCACTGTACTGTGCTTGTTGATCGCTTTTATGTCTTCATTCATGATAAAGTTCATCGCAAGTCCCCGGGTTGACTTGAACACCCCATCTGTGTGTATATGTACAGACACACACACACACGGAAGTTAACACACCCCAACTTCAATTTCCCCAAACAGATCAATACTAATTGATCTGTTTGGGGAAAGAAAAACAAAAAACAGCTGCCTACAACAATACAAAAGCAATCTTAAACGCTCAAGAAAGAATCTGATGTTCTCTTATCCTGCGCTGATTTTCCAGGAAAATCTCTCAGTACTGATTCAGTGTCCTCACTCGCCACTGGCAAGGACTAACTAGCGAACAGGAGACAGCGCAAACACACAGACGACACTCATCCACAGACGTCTGACAGCATCTGGCAGCCGACAAATGGCTTGCTGTGTAAGAAGCCTTCCACTCCAGGCTTCGAAATGGTCTTTAAGCTTTTGACAGCTGCAGGATGATGAAAATGGAACACGTGGCACATCATGATTTCATTCGTCAGTGAACGTGTGTGACGCGTCCTTTGAACCTGAAGTGTCACGGTATATAACTCTGGGTACATTAGGATTCGTTAAGATTACACTCGGTGATTAAAGAATCCGTGAGCCGGTCGAAATCGGGGTTAATTTAAACACCAAGGTGTAGCCAGCCTTGCTGCTTCAATTAGGGACCAGACGTAAATGAGGGACTTCCAGGGACTGGGTTTATCATACCGATAAGATCTGCCGGTGCAGAAATGTGGACCAAGAAATAGCTTTTATCCTATTAGCACAAATAAGCTGATTTGGTAGGTACACTCGTGGAAATGATAGTGATAGTTTATTCCCTGCCTTAGAGCTGTGCGGCACTATGAGACGGTCTGTTTAATACCCAATTCGCTCCCATAGACACTTTCACTGTTGAACGTTGCTGTGGTTTCTGTTGATTTTTTAAGACGCAACTTCACAGTGATTAAGTGATCTCCAGTCATTTCGATTTTTTTTTTTTTGACCACATTTCTTCCATGAAGTTGCCGGATCAAGATTATAATCCCAGGTTGTAATAATGTCTTGGACAGTTAGTCAATTTATCGTACATATTGTGTTCATGTTTTTGTTGTTTCTTAAAGACCCCATAGGATCCTACCCATCAGGAACACTGTTGTAATATAGTTGTAATCATGTTGAGATGATGTTCGGAAATTTTTTTTAAACATTCTTTACACGTCTAACAATGACACAAAGTGTCTAACAACATCCTTTAGGTGTCGTTCAGAAATATTCCCACAAGGTGCATCTTAGCTCTCAAATTACAGTACTGTAATACGGCGTTTGCAAAGCGTCCAAACTGTATCATGTCTAGATCTCAGACTTTAAAGGGGTTCTTGTTTCCCTTTTGCCTGCATTCCAATTTAATATATTGCTGTAGTTTTGGTATTTAATGGTTGGCTCATTGTTATATAGAGAAGGGGTAAAAATTAAGTTACATAGCGCGATTCTTTATCGCCACACTGACTCAGAAATATTATTTTCATTTATATTTTTATTTACAGTATATACATTACATTTGCATTTGAGGTGTTAAACTGTTGCTATTCCTCTACAATCCTACAGGTGGTGCACTATAAACTATTAACACATTAGCAGGTGATAGCATCTTGCGTGGTAGAAGCAAATTGCTATGATACTGTATACAGTATTACCAGTCAAAAGTTTGGGTACACCTTCTAATTCCATGGTCTGTCATGCAAATATATGCAATAATCTATGAACATTGAATATTGAGTTGTATCTGGTACTTAAGCTCTGTAAAGCTCTGTAAAGCCTTCATAACGGCTCTAATCTGAAGTGCTCTTTGTTAATTGGTGATTTCTGAGGCTGGTAACTCTAAATGAACTTCTCCTCTGCTAACCCTAGGTAAGTCTTGGTCTTGCTTCCCTGGGATGATCTTCATGAGAGCCAGTTTCATCATGGTGCTTGATGGGTTTTGCAAATGCACTTGACAATAAGGTTCTTGCAGGAACTGTTCCAGAACAGCTGACGTTCGTGTGTTAAAATAATACCTGACTGTTATAGTCGTTGTTACTTAATTACCTTATGCTATATTCTGTATATGCCACCTAATCTCAAATATATCGTGATATTTACAGAAATCGAATCGCCACATGGGTATCGTGATAACAATATATCAGGTCGTCCCTGGTGATTTCCATCCCTATTGTTATGCAGGTGCAGTTTTTAGCATCAACAGCATGTTCCATTGTGGGTCATGGGGTAAGCGCATGGCGCTCTTGCCTCGGAGATTTGGGGTTAATCCATTTTGAAAAAGAATTTACTCCAACACTGTCTTAGTGGCATTCGTTCAATGCTGTCTTTTCATCATGTAGTTTGACAGAAATTCTTGCTGGATAGTCCTGATTGTCCGCTGCTATCATTACTGTATACTGTATGTTGCTCCTACCGAGTGAATTCCTTGAAGTCCATATTTTCAATAAGATAAAAATAGACCCCTGAGGGGGTGGTTTTACGGTATCCGACCTGGATGAATATGAGAAGTGTTTACTGGCAGGGAGCTTTGACTGCTTCATGCAGATTGTGCACTGGAGACTATGGATCAGAGTTTCTATCTTGTCTCTGCGACATCGTCATAAACGAAAAAAAAAAAACAACAACACCTACCGGGAGACACAGAGGTGGGTGGCAACTTTTAATCGCGGATCTTGCTTCGCACAAGACGAGGAGGAGAAGAAAGAAGCCAGGCTTTATGCCGGTGTGACGGTAGATCTCCAAATTCCATGTGTATGTGAAATGGGCGTGGCTTAAAGAAGGGTTTTTTCTCAATAGCTCTACATACATTCTTCATATTAACTATAATGAAGTAAAAGTGTTGTGATGTAAATCTTGTGTATGCGTCTTGTGTGTGTATGTCAGAGGCCAAGAGGCTCAGGGGAGACAGGAGCTGTGTGACAAAAAGGCTTTGCCGGAGGAAGCAGCAGGAGAACAGGCGGTTAAGGAGCGCTTTTGTGCTTCTGAATAGACTTGAAATCGCAGCCGGGTTTTTGGGGCATTTGTGTGTTTCTGTGTATGTGTATGCATGTGTGTATATGTGTGTGAGTGTGTGTTTAACAATGCCTGCTGACTAGCTGGCACACAGCGAGACTGGTGGTCAAGGAGGACAATTATACAAGTTGCAGGAGGTTGCTTTAGGTTCTGTGCACTCAATTGCGCATGTGTAAATCTTTTTTTGTATGCATGTACAGGTGTGTGTGCGTATATATGTGTGTGTGTGTGTGTGTGTGTGTGTCTGTGTATGCATGAAAAGGGCGAAAAAACAAGAAATTCAGTATGTGGGAGGAGAATGTGTGAGAAAATCTGTGTGTCTGCATGTGAGAGGGGGAAAAAAGAAAAGGAGTGTTAGAAAGAGAAAATGCAAAAGTGGGAGTGAAAATGTGTGTGCGCGCGTGTGTGTGTGTGTGTGTGTGTGTGTGTGTGTGTGTGTGTGTGTTTTTGTGAGATTTTCTTCCAGTTCCCAGTAGACAGAGGGTGGTCAGTGGAGAGATTTCACTAGCTCTTAGTGCTCAGTGTGTGTTTCGGAGCTCCTTATGGCTCGTAGCTCCGCCCACACCAGATGTCAGCTGCACATAGTGCCTGCCAATCACGGCCCGTTGCCAGGCGACAGATGGAAGGATCCTACTGAGATGCACAATTCAACTGAGAGAAGGCGCTAAGATCTTGGTGAGCTCACAGGCTCCTGCTGGTTTGTACCACATGAAGATGAGGACACACACACACACACACACACACATTTTTGTTGCAGTTGTCCACAATTGGACCGGAATAAAAAATAAGTCCTCTCTGGGTGCTGATTATGTTTAAGTGGTGTTATTATCCTTAGTGTATGAAACCTAAAGTGTACATATGGTACACAAGTTATATGAGGCGAGATATTACTTCGCATACGCGTGAGCTGCCCTGGCGTTCGCAATCACGCTGCCCCGAGAGGACGTTTGGTGTTTTCTACTGTAGAAAAATAGTTATTTGATATTTATTTTTTGAAAAGGTGAAATATCTATAAAGAATTATTAGAATAAGGAGCAGTGACAAACAAAGAAGTGCACATGTGCCTAATCTGCTTGTTTGTCTCATGCATGAGGATGAAGCTCTCGTGATTTGCTTTGCGGTGTATTTAAAAATGTATTTAAATATTGCTCTTATTAAATAGATGATTTTACAAATTAAAACAAATATTTCTTTCATACTTAAAAACATAATGGTCAGACTGGGTATCTTGGATGTTTTTCTTTTTATACTACAGTACACTGTTTTTTTTCCAATAAAAATGCATTTTTGTAAGATTTTCACGTGTACGAGACAAGTAATATAATAAGACATGAACATTTAGTTTTTTCAGACTATAAAGGTATGAAACAAATACTATTCTTACACAGTTTACATAAATAAAAGTCACCCGGGAGTTTAAAGAAGTGGAAGAACTTATTTTAAATGCATAAAAATCACATTATCTAACCCTAACCATAACCCATTATCACATACCCTTTATCACAATTTTTTTCCATCTAAATGCTTTTGGAGGATCTGTTATAATATACAAACTGATTTAACTAATTATACATTTTAATAATCATTTAGGCATTCAGCTATTTAAATATTATTAGATATTTACTAATGTATTGAATTCTCTAGCTAGTTTTTCACACATAAATAAACAAAGCTATTTTATTCTGTTTTTTTAAAGATTTTTCCACCTAGGGTTATATATCCAATTCCCATCCTGTCAACCTGAAGCACTCGGGGGGAAACTGATATCCGCCCCTTCCACCTTTGTGACATCCATGATGCTATAATTGAAGTGGGAATATAATTGAATTTTGGGCATTATGATTTTCAATTCAGTGTAATTCAATAGCAGTAAAGTTTGTTGTCTGATTTGTCTTTTTTTTTTGTTTGTTTTAAAGGTGTAACTTGTCTTGTGTAGTTCATTCCGTAAACGCCATGTCTTATACAGTGCGATTTCTCTTTTTTTTTTTTCCTGCAATCTCCTCCATACTCCAGTCCAGTAGGTGGCGGTAACCACCTACCAACCACACATAAACTCAATAGTTGAAAAAGATACCTCTTTTTTATGAATTTGTTTAATTTAAATTTTAGAAAATGTAACATTTGATATGTTGCCTAAAAAGTGAATCAGTTCTGAATCTAAAACTGACTTATTGATTAGATCCATTAAATCGCACAGTTCTACACGGAACCCCTACAGCTAATCTGCTCTCTAGGCTCCCATCTAAATCTCCGGATCAGGGTGAACGTGTTTCTGTTGCACAACTGGAGAGCTTAAAAACTGCATACCACATTCAGGGAGAAGTCAAACCCTATCATGTCCTCTACCATTCTTTCATTTTGTTCATCTGCTTCAAAATGATCATATGTCATTGAAAGATTAAAAAAAATATTATACACATACACATATTACAGTACTGTACAGTATATCGTGAGATTTTTTTTTTAATCTTCCAAAACTGTTTGATCGATAATGTTTTATGTGTCTCCTAGACAGCCGCCGCAAATGAAGGACAAAAGCTTCACAAGCAAATCATTCCCTTCTAACAAAGCAAATAGTCACGAAGTGAAGGCGTAATGGCTTGCACAAAATCGTTACGGCTGAGACTTCTGAGATCAAACCTCCATCAAAAAGGACACAATCCAGAGGATGGACGAAGTGTCCCAGATTATGTCCTTTAAAGTGTGATGAAAAGCTTTAGCGTGTTCACAAGCCTTAAAAAAGGAAGAGCTGCAGATCGCTGAACACCAGAGGATTCATTTGGGGCACCTTGAAAAAAATAAAAAATAAAATAAAATTTAGGACACCTTTTCTGAAAACAGGAGAAATGGCAAGGGTTTTGCGGAATAAGGCAACGCTGACGTCAAGAAGGTTCGCCATTCGTTCTCGTTATTTCGAATCTCCATTTCATTGATTCGTTCGTTTACTCGCGGTCAGGGTCGCACCAGAACTGGAACATACGTATCACGGGAATAGTCCACGAATGTGTGCATATACTGTAGCGACATCTCTAATACGCCCACACACACACACACACACACACACACACACACACACACACACACACACACACACACACACACACAGGCACACATTCCCTACTGTAAGTCTTCCTACTGATCTGAAATCTACAATAAAGAAAAAAAGTCATGCTGGAAATTAAATGATCCGGAACAGGAATGGTTTAGTAATGGGAGTTCAGAAGAAGGGGTTAAACTGGATTTTACAGGGTTACACGCTGGGACAGACAGGGCCAAAATCAACGGAAATCGACTTACCTGCCATCTGCTGGATCCCACTGAACGCTCCGAGATTACTGGATGAGGTTGCCTGCTGTAGCAACTACGGAGAGACACGGGGAAAGAGAATGAAGAATGGAAAATCAGTTGAAAAAGGAAAATGACAGAATGACAGATTTGCTCAAAGCAGAATTCGTTCTCAAAGCCCGAGGAAATGTAGCGCCGCAAATGTCATACAAAGTAAGTGCCTCCTGCTGCTTAATCTAAATTTAGACCCTGAAGCAAGATCACTAACCCTCAAGTGCTTAGATTGTCTCCTTTTTCAAGCAGAAGTCACTTTTGAAATGACAAAAAAAAAAACATCTGAATGACTGCATATAAAGCATCTTTCTGTGGTCAAGTAGTGATCATGTGCAAGAAAAAGGACACTGATCAGTATAGAGAGGCTCGAGAATTAACTATGAGAGCCGGGCTCAGTGAAATGGAGTCTTAAGGGTTTGGACAGGATGTCTTTAACAACTTAGAGAATGCTAAACAAATTATGAGGTGCGTTCAAGTCAAACTGGGACTTGTGACATTTACAGAAGCCTTCAAGCACAGTACGGTGATGAGACTCTTAGCCGCAGTAAAACATTTGAATGTTACAAACGTTTTGAAAAAGGCTGTATGACCTTGTTTATAGTCCTGACCTCACGCCAAGCCATTTCCACAATGTTAGTGCCACTAAAGGAGTTCCTGGGAGGCCAGACTGAGGAAACTTTCTACCTTGATGGTATCCAAGCGCTAGTGGGATAAGTGCATTAGTGTAGCAGGAGATTAAATAGAGAGAAAAAAAAGTGAGTTTTTACTCTCAAAACTGTGTTCTGTTAATCTGCCCAATCACAAGTCCCGGTTTGACTTGAACACCCTTCAAATCTCATATATTATGCTAAATTCCAGCCATAATCTTTGTGTTCCTGAATTTAACATAATAACACAGGAAGCAAAAATGCTTTTTAAAACTTCATACAGATCAGGAACAATAAAACTAGCAACAAAGAGCCAAAACACAGTAATCACAGACCATGGGAGTGTCTTTGAGTTCATACGTATAATAAAATTATCAACTTCCAAGCAGGAACAATGACTGCCGATCATGTGTGTGTGTACAGTATATGTGCGTGTGTTGTATCCAGTGCTTTGTTAGCTAGTTAGCTATGTTAGATGCTAACTCTGAAAATCTTACTCTGCTATGTGGTCAGCTTAAGCCATTTTTTTATTTTTATATAAAAAATACATTTCTGATATATTTATGAAACTCCTTTTTAAGGACCTGCTGCTGCTTTACCGCTCGAAAACATGCCCATGAGTCTGTGGTTTTCTCTTTGTGTAGCTTGGCTGTATAGGATGTAAACGTAAACAGTGAAAGAAAGTAGAGCTGTGAATCGTAGGTGGAGTGTCGATTCGATTTAGTGCTTACTTACTTACATATTTTTCAGATTTTAATATATTAAAAAAATCTACAAAATATAATCAAATGAGAATTTTTCCCCCTGCCAATCTTCTGCGCTGCACTCCAATCCAGTAGGTGGCGCAATTGAACCAACTGCTCATAAGCGCCAAAGTAAAAAAGAGAGTGCGTTATTCTCGGTTTGCGATTTCTGCAAAAACCTGTGGCGCATTTTTAAGGAATTTTGCGGATCGATTCCGAATCGAAAACTGACCCATCGATTCAATTCATTTAATCGATTAACAAAAGATCGATTAAATCGCACAGCTTTACCAGAAAGAGCACAAAGCTAAAGGTCAAAGGTGCTTAGTTAAAGGTTAAAGATAGAGATGATCAAGATTGCTCGCATTGGAATAGGGAAGTATGGGAAAGAAAGAAGATATTACGGTGTGCCATTACTTATGCATAGATTTTTTTTCTTTTTAATCCTCTTTAAATTGTCCTAGGTGGGTTTTTTTTTTTTTTTTTTTAATCCTGGTTATTTAGTTCACTTTCCTTAAAATGCATTTGAAATATTTTCCTCTTTCGACACACAATTTAAACAGATGGTGTGTTCTGGCAGGAAAATCTTCACAAGATTGATCAGGAATTAAACTCTCTATCACGTCAGAAAATCCTTACAATTCTCATCATCACGTCTTGTGCCTTATCCAATTAGCACCTTCACCCTGCCGCTACCCGTTTAGGTTGCTAACGAAGCTGGCGGAAAAGACAGGAATAGTGAGAGGGAAATGCGAAAAGGGGCGAGGCGTCTTGCTAGAAGAGAGTGGGCGGAGCCTGAGGAGTGAGGGGCTGAGACAGTGACTGACTGTGGTGCTGATGGGCGTGGCCGAGTGGGTGTGGCCTCTTACTGCCAGGTACTGCGGGGTGAGGCCGGTCAAGCCGGTCAGACTGCCCCAGGCGGAGGCGCTGTTCAGCTGCTGCATCTGCTGAGCTAACTGCTGCTGCAGCCGCCGCTGCTCCTTATCCTTCTGAGTGTCGGCGAACTTCACCACCATGGGCGAGGAGCATCCCTATAAACCGAGAGACAGACAGACGAGAGGAAGAAGGGGAGGGAAAAAAAAAACAAAGAGAAAGAGAGGTTAGAGCAATGATGTGGAGGAAAAAAAGAAAGAGACATGGAGAGAAACAATGGGGAAAAAAGAACAGGAGGAATGCAAGAAAGGAAGAAAAAGAAAAAGTGAAGGAAGTGAGACAGGCAGAGACAGTGAAAAGGAAAATTGAGGCAAGAGTATGGAAGAATTGGAAAGGAAAGGGACAGAGAGATCAAAGACCAAGCAAGAGGGAGAGAGAGAGGTAGAGATGGGTTTGAAGGAGGAAAGAAAGAAAGAAGCAGAGACAGGCAGAAGAAATCGAGGGAGAAAGAGGGTAGGAATGAGTGATGGAGAGAAAATGGGAAGAAAGATGGGGAAGAGGAGGATAAAGGACAATTAAGTATAATTGGGTATTTACCAAAAGCCATAACATTATCTCTCTCACACTCTTACACACACACACACACACACGCAGGAAGAAAGTGCAAGCAGGGACAAGGGGCTGTGTGTGTGTATGGGTTGAGAAGGTGATATTATTTCCCCGGAAAGCGATTTCCTGCTTTATAAAGCGATTTCATCATCATGTGCTTCAGAGCGCGCGCACACGCGAGAGCGAGAGAGAGAGAGTGAGAGAAAGCACGCAAGAGAGACTCTGCCCACAGTGCATCTGTGCTAATCTGTCTCTCACACATATATACTCACACACCTCAGAGAGCAGCCTATAATGCCTGAAGCCCTGAGGGTCTACACTGAGAGTACACAATAGAGCACATAATGAGAGTGTGTGTGTGTGTGTGTGTTGGTGTGTGAGTGGTGGTGAGCCTGTGTATGTACGAGCGTGATTCAGTGTGTGAATGTGAGTGTACAACAGGAGTATAAGCGTGTCTCAGTTCTATGGTACAACATGTTCATGCCTGAGCTGTGTCGATTTCTGTCGCCTGACACTAGCGGGTGTTAAAGCAGGCAGCCTTTGTTTAAGTGAATCTACGTAGCGCACTATCACAGTACACACACGCGGACACACACTCACACACACACACACAGCCCTAATCACGGGACTGAGGTAATGGGATAAGATGGTCGCTTTTCATTATCAGTTGCTGCGCTCGAATGTCGACGTGAGGAAGCAACGATCAGTGCTGCAACAAGGGGTGTTCAAGTCAAACTGGGACTTTTTGTGAATGAATGCGTAAAATTTTGTTTCCACGTGTTTGGGCCATAAAAGGAGTTCCTGGGAGGCCAGCGTTTCAGACGTGACTCAGGCAGTCTGATCATGGCTCCGACGTACTGAGAAAACTTTCGACCTTGATGCACTAGTGAAACGCCGGGATACGTGCATTAGTGCGGTGGTTCTCAAACTGGGGGGAATAATTTCAAGGGGTCGCGAGAGGGATTTAAAAAGTATGTCTTTTTTTGTGATTATAATACACACTTTTCAGTATTACAAGTAAATGCTATAAATAAATATTTTCTGATTTCATATTACTGATTGAGTGTGAGTGTTTAAATTGAGTGTTTAAAAAAAATGTAATTCGCGACTCAAAGATATGACATCACTGTGCAGCGACTGACTCACTAGTTATTACTATAGCACACAACTGCATGTGAAAATCGCAACTGCCGAGATGGATAAATTTGTTATTCGCAAATCTAAAAATGTTTGAGGAAATTGTGTCATCAGATTGAGTCATCAGAATCATGTACATCCACCAAGCATAAGAGCAAGACCCCGTCAGACCAAAGTAGGAAACGTCGGAAATATCTGGAAGAATTCATAAAGTATGGATTCACTTGCTCTACTGTCGACAACGTAGATTTCCCTCAATCAGTTCAGAAGTGCTTGCTCATGAAAGTATGAAGCCCGGCAAAATGCAAAGGCATTTGGAGACGAAAGGTAAAGCCAAAATTATTTTGATGTATAGTAAATGTAGTCAAAATACTGTGAACAGCTTGTTATGTTTATTGCTTGTTTTTGATAGTGGGGGTCACGAGATCTTGTCGATCTTCAATTAGGGGTCACTGGCTTGAAAGTTTGAGAACCACTGCATTAGTGTAGCAGGGGATTATATAGCGAAATAAAGGGAGTTTTTTTCTCTTCCTCTTATAACTGCGCTCTGTTATTCTGCACAATCAAAAGTTCTGGTTTGTTTCGAACGCCCCTTGTACTGTATATACCAAAGTAGACCAGCATTTCAATCAACTGATTATCCTCCAGAACTCATAATGAGGCACAATTACGTACCAGGTCATTAGCTACAATGCAATATTGATGATATTTATCCGACAATCTGTTAATATGATCATCAAGCGGATATGTCAAGTGCCTTTAAATGCAAATGTATTACATACAGTAATGAAGGAAAATATACCTCGGTGGTCTTGTTAAAATTCAATCTGGGCTATTAAAGCGAGCTTGTTATGTGAATTACTTTCAGGTAAATAGTTATGAGTGTGGAATCGACTCCGAAGCTCTTCTGAATCTACTTGCATTAGAACATTTTTTTTTATTGCTACTGGAATTGTCTCTTATACATGCTTACCAGCGCTCACATACTGTAGATTTGCTGCTGGTGACGTATCACAAGATTACCATTATAACCTAACCATTCTCCATGCCGCTTATCCTGTCCAGGGACGCAGGAAGTCTGGGGCCTATCCCAGGAGACTAGACGGGGTTCTCCCTGGATTGGAGTGCCGGTCTATGACAGGTCAGACACGCGCACAAATTTTATTTTAGTCTAACAGTAAATTGAACAGTAATGAAATATATTCTCATTCCACCATGTGACAGTTTTATAAGCATTGTAACATGGTGACATTTTGAAATGATACCATATCACAACATCTAAGCATCCTTTCTCCGTCAGGACTAACCGGGGCCATCATCCCAGCCAATCACACCTCGCACTTCTGGAGTGTGTGCAAGCATTTAAAAGGTTGTTAGGAAGCGGAGGAAAAAAAAAAAATTGCCAGACACTCTCTGAGCAGACGTCACGTTTCTCCTTTCATTGGCAGGATTGATTTTTTTCTCTCTCTCTCTCGGCAAATGAGGAATGGATAAAAAAAAAATAATAATAATAAATAAATAAATAAATAAAAAGGAATGGGATTGTGCCTGAGGTGTCAGTCAAGTGATTCCATCTTGGGCGACGCATCTCAAGAGACCTAAAAATCTCGTTACTCCCTCCACACACATACACGTGCACATGCGCGCACACACACACACACACACACACACACACACACACACACTAACACAGCTCATTCTGCTTGCTCATTCCTGCAGCTTTCTCGTTACCCTCGAATTTTGACTTACACATGAGACGTGGTCTGAAGCTGAAGTATAAGAGACTACGATCCAAAATTAAAGCGACATTACGAGCATTTCATCATAATGTGCTGCTTAGGAAACGGCACGGAGATGTATTAGGGAAATGCTAATTATACAGCTGCTGAACGTATTACAATAATCAAGGTTGTGCTTTCATATTTGCTTAAATTAAGAAATATTATAAATTTTTTGGAATTTTTTTTTTAAACAACAAACTCCCATTATTACACTCCTTTTCCAAATGTTCTAGTCCAGTGTCTATGTAAATGAGCTACTGCTAAGCTACACCCCCACAGAACAGCTGAGCTGTGCAATAAGCTTCTTATATGAGGTCACAACAGAGGAAAGATCTAGCCCTGGCCAATAAACAGTTTGGACTGGACCATTTGAATGTCTAAAAACTAATTGTGCATTATACTGTAGGTCCGACTATATTGCAATACCATACGCTATTTCAGTTGGATTTCTGTGGGGTATTGTTGTAGATTATTATTATAGAAGAACACCAAACATATCCTAGCTATAAGGGCTGCTTTATGTATAATGTTGTGGCCTTCACATACGGCATAATAGATATTATTTTAAATAAATATATAATAATTAAAAAGTATTACTATTAAAAAAAATAAGGAAGGTGAAAAAAGACAAAAAGAAATGAAAGAAGGAAAGAAAGAAAGAAAGAAAATGATCAAAATTCCACTATGCAAAAGGTTTATCAATAATTCACTCAATCAATCACTCACTGACTACACCGCTTTATCCCAGGAGACTTAGGGGACAAGGCGAGGTACACCCAATCCATTGCAGGGCACACTCTCACGCTTGTTCACACACTACAGACAATTTGGGATTGTCATCTAGTCTAATTTGCATGTCTTTGGTCTGTGGGAGGAAACCAGCATACAAAGAGGAAACCCACCAAGCCCAGGGAGAACATGCAAACTCCATGCACACAAACCCGGGGCGGGAATCGAATCCGGACCTTGGAGGTGCAAGGTGACAGTAAAAACATGCATTTCTGCATGTTTGGGCCAGTAAAGCAGTTCATGAGAGGCGAAATACGGAGAAATAAGGGGAGTTTGTACTCTCATAACTGTATTCTGTTCAAAAGCCCCATTTTGACTTCAATAATAAAAAAGTCAAAATAATAATAATAGTAATAATATACACTGCGAAAATGAATTTCAAGTTTCAAATCACAAATATTATTTTCAATTTTCATAAATTTTTAGCGTTTCTGGGTACACACAGGAGCAAAATATTACTACTACTAATAATAATAATAAGAAAAAGATGAAGAAAATAATAAATAGGAACTAACACTCTTTTTTCAGAAGTAAAAATTGACAAGAATGTCCATCAATAAGACTTTATGAATGTGAAGTACACAGGTATTTTACATCTCTGGAAAACAAGAAAATCAGAGTTTACTGATCACATTGTGCTGTGTTTAACATAGTCAATGAGTTGACAAAATCCAACATCGATAACTGAGAATGTTGCACTGGAATACTGTGATATTAGTAGCTATACTTCGAGCCAAAATGAATTCCTCAAAATTATATATTTATTTAAAAAAAAAAAAAAACGTAAATGATAAAATGAAGCACTAAGCTGGATGTGTGTGTATTTGTGTAGTAGAGAAATGGAGAAGTCAGGCTGGAGTGTCTGTCGATAATGGGCATTACCAGTGATTATAAACTGCTTGTCGGATATGCTTCTTAGAAAGTGGTGAATAAAATTAAAAGTCTCATTGTGACTATTTTCAGCTTCTACTGAAGAAGATTCTGCCCAAAATTACATTTACCCATTTAAAAATGTCCTTTTTGCTAGAAATAAGCACGTTAAAATCCCCCTGTTGGTAAAAACAAGACAATTCGAAGCTTGAAATATTAAAACATCTATAAACACTGTAGGTTATAAATATACCATATTTATCTTAATATATCCTGGCATGGTGACAATATGCTGAAGTGTCCATTATAAAACAAATTACGCTGATATACAGTGAGCCTTCTTCATAGTTTTGAATAAGGAATTAATTATTTACAAAATGTATTCGCTTATTAATATTAAAGCATTGTTCTTTTACAATCACAAACAGATATAAAGTCATACTTTCATCACCATTTTAAAGACAACTGACAGATTCTGACAAGATCACACGGCACTGTGGGAAATCTGTGTGCTTTTGATGATTTAATAGGACGCACACATACACAACTCAGTACATGAACACAATCACGGACACACACTCGTACATAAATACAAACGTACTGTACATTCATGAAGAAAGGACTGAGAAAGAAATGAGAAAAGAGAAAGAGAAGCAAAAGGGGCAGATTAAACAGGGGAGCGTACTGTATCTGGGGAGAGATCGGGGCAAAGTACATCCCTTAAAATAGCCCTCAGAGGGAAAACTACTATATACTGCGTGTGCATGTGTGTGTGTGCGCCTGTTACGTCGGTTTTCATTAAGTCGTGACATTCAGAAAGGCCACAAATTCCACTGTGTGTGAAGAGTGGGGAGTGTGTGAACACAAGGGGCTTTTACGAAAAATAAACAACAAACCCGGAACAATTTAGTTGCCTGGAATTACTTTCGCCTGAGCTTAAGCAACGACTAGGAAAACACACACACACACTCTCTCACTCCATCTCTCACACACATACAGTACATGCAGGAATACGGATGCTTTTTCACCACAACAAAACAGGTTGAAAAATGAATAGAGTTCTGAAATTGGTTTGGTTGTGGCGCTAAAATGTGTTGTAAATATCCACACTAGAGAGGGCAATATAAGAGTTTAGTGGCATTATTAAAGCTTTTATTACAGTATTTTTTACAATATTATCTCTGCATGTACTGTAAGGGGAACGAAAAGACGGTTTGATGAGTATTTTTCATCAGTTTTAAAATGTTATAAAAAGAAAATAATTTTGGAGGCATTGTGAGAAAATAAGCGGCGAAAATTTAACGGGATTTTTCGGAGGCAACTCTGTCTGCTATGTCTCTCAAACTCTCATTTACTGAACGGGATTATGGGATTGTTTCCTCTAAAAACGTAACACTTTCACTGTTGAATGTTGGCTTATATACGCTTTAAGATATCTACGAGAGGAGTTCAAGTCAAACTGGGACTTGTGATTGTGCAGAATAACAGAACACAGATAAGAGAGTAAAAACACCCTTTATTTCTCTATATAACCCCCTGACGCATTAAGGCACTTATCCCAGCGTTTCACGAGTTTTCTCAGTAAGCCAGAACCGTGATCGGATGAAATGCTGGCCTCCCAGGAACTCGTTTAATGGCCCAACAGCCTGGTTTGATCACCAATGGCATTCTGTTTTGGCAGGACAATGCACAACCTCACACTGCCCATCGCACACTTACACATTACAGGAACTTACAGTATAGAGATGTGGGAGTTACAGTATTGTCACATCCTTCGTATAGTCCTGACCTCGCTCCTAACCATTTCCACATGTTTGGATCATTAAAGGAATTCCTGGGAGGCCAGCGTTTCAGACGTGCAGGCAGTCTGATCGTGGCTCTGGTGTACTGAGCAAACATTCTTCCTTGAAGGTATCCAGGCACTAGTGAAACGCTTGGATAAGTGCATTAGTGTAGCAGGGTTTGAGAAATATTAAGAAATAAAGGGAATTTTTACTCTTATGATTGCGGTCTTTTAGTCTGCGCAATCAAAAGTCCCTGTTTGACTTGAACACCATCATATAAGACATGCATTATAACTATATTATTTGTTATGTTATAGTTACGGCATTAAAAACAAAAAACATAAATAATAATAATTTTTAAAAAAACTACTTGAAATTCATGTCCGGTTGTATAGACTTTGTTCTAGCTTTTACTCACTGACATCTAACAGGCTGCGTTTTGTTATATGGAGCAATTAGGAAGGAATTGTAATGTTAGGAAACTCATCTACGTGGGAAGAAGTAGACACACACACACACACACACGTGCACGCGGGCTCTGTATAAGGAGGCTGTCAGCTCTCAGTCAGCGCAGTGGCATTTTGACAGGCAGGAAGATGGACAGCTAAACACTAAGGACCCGGGTGAGTGCTAATACAAGTGTGTTATTAAACCGTCTCGGATGTGGCGAGTGCGTGATGCAGCTAATGGCAGCCTGCCTTCACCCAGGGGTTCTTCCTGACACCCACGGGTGGCCATGGCACTGCCCGTTTCAGCTGACACTGAATTTCCAGTCTCTCTCACATACACTCTTCTCTGTTCGTTTTAAAGTTTCGTCCTACTTTAGTGTAAGTTTGAAGCGACAGACTTTTGGCTGACGATTGGAGCTGTGATACTGGCCAAAAAGAGACTGAGGGGTGTGAGAGACAGAAAGAGACAGCGAGAGTGAAAAAGAAAAAAAAACAAGAGAGAGAGAAAGAGAGAGAGAGAGAGAGAGAGAGAGATAGCATTGGAGAAAGAGAGAGAAAGAGACAGATATAGTGTGAGAGAGAGCGAAAGAAGTGATGGGACAGATGGGAGGGGAGGAAAGGTGGAGAGAGGGAGAAGGTGTGAGAGAAGAGGGCTGATGAGATGGTGACAGACATGAGTGATAGAAGGAAGGATGAGGAGAGAAATAATGATAGGCAGCTGAAGAGAGAGAAAGAGAGAGAGAGAGAGAGAGAGGGACGAGAGTACAGTACCTCCATGGTCTGAGACTGATGCATGGCTTTGATTGCATTCTGTGCCATAGCCCTGGTAGAAAACGTGACAAACGCACATCCTGCAGGAAGGGAACGAAGAAGGGAGGTAGGGTGGGAGGGAGGGAGGAAGGGAGGGAGGGAACGAGGGAACGAGGGAGGAAGAGAGACAAGAGAAAAAATAAAAAAATAAACAAAAGAAACAAGACAAAAGGGTTGGACAGGTCGTTATAAAGCCAAAAAACAAAGATTGTACAGAGAAGAAAGGCAGACAGAACTTACTGCAAAAGTGGCTTAGAGTAGAACATTCAACAACATTTAACAACAATCAACACTCAGCTCTTACCTTCAACACTGAACACACTGAACATCGGTGCAACACAATATAACACACAATCAGTATGAATAGAACTGTGTTCATGGGTTTAGTGAAGTATATTTCAGTGCACAAAGCTGTCAGGTTGCTGTGCAGAACACATCCACACATACTCACTCTCTCTCTCTCTCTCACACACACACACACACACACACACTATATAAGGTATATGAGAAAGGGAGACAGACAGAAATGTGCGTCTGACATTTACAGCTTCTTTGTTACTCTTTCAGTGCACTGTAATGCCTTTCGGGATGAAACACTCCCCTGTCACTAAATGACTGACACGACTGCTCGACGCTGTCACTTGCGACTACTCAATTACTCATCCTCTACCGTAATTTTGCAAAATGTAAATTTGGCAAAGCCAGAGCCAGTTCTTTCAAGTGTGTGCAGTTCCCTCCTTTTGTACTGTCTGGTGTTCTCAAGGCTTCTGCTTTTATCATGCCATCCTAAACTAAATTAGTTAGCTGTTCATGAGTTGTGTGTGTGTGTGTGTGTGTGTGTGTGTGTGTGTGTGTGTGTGTGTGTGTGTGTGTGTGTTTTTGCCAGTATTCATTAGTGGATACATAGAAACTATGCTCTGTAGCTCTTGAGTCTGCTGCTCTCAGCATTGAATAGCATTTTAAGGTAGAAGCTCATATAAGTGCCGAACTGCTAAATATTTTCTAAAAAAAAAAAAAAAAAAAAAAAGAACCTAGTTTGCTCAAGTGCATGTGGCCGGATGAAGGTTACTAGGAGTTGTGGTATTCGCTGCATGGAACAGATGTGTGTAATTTTATTCAATATAGCAATAGCAGCTCTGTGCTAGTCTTATTCAGTATAGATATCAGCTCTATGCTAGTCTTATTCAATGTAGCAATATCAGCTCTATGCTAGTCTTATTCAATGTAGCAATATCAGCTCTGTGCTAGTCTTATTCAATGTAGATATCAGCTCTATGCTAGTCTTATTCAATATAGCAATATCAGCTCTGTGCTAGTCTTATTCAATGTAGATATGCTAGTCTTATTCAATGTAGATATCAGCTCTATGCTAGTC
>JAQMYG010000004.1:15403204-15422763 GCA_030014215.1 Clariallabes teugelsi
ATATCAGCTCTGTGCTAGTCTTATTCAATGTAGATATGCTAGTCTTATTCAATGTAGATATCAGCTCTATGCTAGTCTTATTCAATGTAGATATCAGCTCTATGCTAGTCTTATTCAATGTAGATATCTGCTCTATGCTAGTCGGTTTCCAAGGTAGATATGGTCTCTGTCCTAGTTTTGTTTAATGCAAATAGCAGCTTTATGCTAGTTGTGTGTAACGAACGATACTGTCTCAATGTAATGTCAAAGCTCTATGCTAGTCAGCCATCCTAGTTTCATTAAATGTATACAGCAGTTCTATGCTAGTCATGTTCAATGTTGACATTAGTGCTATGCTAGGTTTGTTCCACATAAATATTAGCACTATGTTAGTCTGTTTCTAGTGTAGATTTTGTCTCTGTCCTAATTTAGTTTAATGTAGATATTGTAGCAACTCTGTGCTATTCATGTTCAACGTAGATCTCAGTGGTATGCTAGTTTTATTCAACATACTGTACATATCAGCTCGTCAGTCATGCTAGTCAATTCCCAAAGTAGATACTGTCTCCGTCCTAGTCTTGTTCAATGTAGAGCTAATCTCAATGCTAGTCTTATGTAAGAAAGATATCAGCTCTATGCTAGTCTTATTCATTGTGGATTTCAGCTCCTAATGCTCACCTTGGACATAGTTAATTCTAACCCTACGGGCAGAGCTGGTGAAACTGGTAGACTCTTGTGGCCAGCTGGAAAGTTATTTTACAGCTTTGTTATTACGTGTTTAAACCAATCAATAAACTTTCAACCTTTTTAGTGCTGCACTAATGTTATTCTCATTAACAGTCTAGCTGTAACATACTGTCGCATTAGTAAGAAGCTGTAATCTAGAAGCTGTTCTAACAGTGTGACCAGTGTAGACTGTTGAGTTGAATCGTTCAGCAGTTTAGGATACCAGACATGTTACATGGAATTTGTATACTTGCACTGAATTTCTTGCATATGTATTATTCTTGTATCATAGTCTTGCACACTGGATACCCAATGGGGAAGAAACTCATACTGTATAGGGCACTGCTTAAATTATACTCCTGTCATTCTTTCAGCTGCTCCTGTTAAGGGGCTGCTACATCTGATCCACACGTTAAGCTTGGCACAGGTTTTGACGCCGGATCCTTCCCTGATGCAACCCTACCATTTCCATCTAAGCTTGGGACTGGCACTAAGGATGCCCTGAAGCCAGTGGCTGGGAATTGAACCATGACCTTGTGCATGGCAGGTGAGAATCTTGCCACTGTGTCAATGATGCCCCATGTTTTAAATTAAGTAAATATGTAAAGATGGTAATATGCAAACACACACACACTCACATGCAAGTTTTCACTACGAGCCATTCTGTGTTACACATTTGCATGTTTATGTGCCTGCTAGAGCGCTCTTCGCCCTAAATGCTCGAACAGAACGAGAGTAATCTCTCTGCTGCAATCATGACAAGCGCTCCCATGAGGCCGAGCGACTGTTGGAGACCTGCTTGTGGTGGCAGCTGGGAAATGGAGTCGTTTATGCAGGTGGTGGGCAAAAGAACAGGCCATATGGAGACAAGCTGGGGAGATGGCACTGCCTCAAGAGCTCTCTCTGCTCTACTGTACACACACACACACACACACACACACACACACACACACACAGATGTCTTACATACAGTCTCACTGATCGAGTAAGCAACTTCAGCCATCTAAGAAAGAAGGAAAGTGAAAGAACTGTCTTTTCGTTTTATGTTCACTAGGAGGCACTAGCTACATTTACCTTCATATGCTGCACTTTCTCGCTTTCTCTTTCTCACTGTTTAATGTGACCTGCACCCCAAGTTCCTATAAGGGTGCGGCATCACTCCATACTCCCGAATGTTCTTGTTTATTTTAAGATGGTGTTATAAAACCAGGTTTAGTCACTGCAACATCCAGGGTTGCCATGTCCATTGAAAAAATAGAAACAGAATTGTTTAAATCCTTGTTGAATTCTTATCTGTGCTATATTTCTATTTAAATACAATAGGACACGGAAGGAACGGGGGCGTGTGCAAAGAATTATGAATTATCTTTGTTTTATTCCTGGTTTATTTTTAAAGAGCTGCATTAGACAGCAGATATAAATATGTGATAGGCCACATGGAGGAGGAGAATGAGCATGAGAGCAAGAGCAAGCTCACAAGCAAGAGAGAGAGAGAGAGAAAAGAGGACAGTTTGGAGAAAGTGGGCTAGCTCCCTTGGTGATCTATATTTATTGGAAGTGAAAGTCTACGGTGATTGATAGTTCTCCGAGATGGTGGAGATTAGAGCGATTAAGAGAAAAAGAGACAAATATGTCAGAGGAGAAGAGAGATAGAGAGCGGGACAATGTGCTTAGTGTCTGTCAGTTGCTTCTTTAGTTTTGCACTAAAGCAGGTAATAAATAATAAAAGGCTATCCTACCTAAAAATGTGTGCTGTAAATATCAGTCTTCATTATTATCATACAGACAAACCAAATTTGATCTATAATTTACTGGTTATCAACATCTGGCCATGAATCAAACTTCGTTCATCTTACAAGCACACACCACTCATAACACTACAAAACCAGTCAGCCCGAAGTGCATGTCTTTGGATTGTAGGGGTGAAAAAATGGAGTACCTGGAGGAAACCCACCAAGCATGGGAAGATCCCGGGCACACGGATCAGAGGTGAGATTCGAACCATCAACCCTGGAAGCGCGAGGGAATGGTGCTTACCGCTAAGGCACAATGCCGATCATTTCTAAGTATTTAAGTGGGATATTAATTGGGAATTTATATACTTTTAATCTGATTACTTGGCCCCAGTGGTGTCAATTTACTTCTCTCACATGCAACATTAGCTTTGTAGATGCAGTACAAAACTAAATGATCTTCAGACCCAAAAACACTTAACTAATTTTTTTTTTTTATGGGAAATGAAAGTGCTATTAATGAGAGTGTTCACCAAACCGTTCTCATAGTGCAGTTACGTACACCGATCAGCCATAACATTAACAATAAAAATAAAAAAAATAAAAAAACATTGATCACCAAACCATTGGCACCAATGGTGATCTCACAGAAAAGTTAATGCTGGCCACAAGAGAAAGCCACCAGAACACCCAGCAGACAAGGTGTCCAAGAAAACTGCCCCAGTCTCCAAATACCCCAGATCCCATTCTGATCAATGATCCATTGGATGTGCCGGACAAACAAGTCTGATCCATGGGTGCCTCACTCGGGCAACCCATAGCACCCAAAGGATCCGCTGGCAAGGTCCTGTTGCCAGACACCACAGTATACCCCCCAGCGGCCTTGTGGAGCCATGGCCCAAAGGGGACAGAGCTAATCTGGTGGCATAAAAGGAACCAAGAACCAATGTTGTTATAATGTTAATGGTTTTAAAGTTATGGCTAATCGGTGTATATAACTGCATTAACTGAGGTTGGCTTGAATGTTTGCTAAATCCCATCCAGGACCGAAGTTCCAATGATCAGCATGGGATAACTCTTTAAATAGGACAAACTTCTAACTGAGGTGAAACCGGGGTAAAATGTTTCCAACATTTTACCCCGGTGACCAGAGTTCAGCTTATTCTCGAGGTTTAGTAACATGGTAAATGAATTTATGTTAATTTATGTGCACTTATTTTCAGTCATAGATAGAACACATATTAATTAATGCAGGTGTTCATTATTTAGTTAACATTCGAGCCCTAATTAATATTCCTAACTCCGTATGTGTGTCTGCACATGTAAGAAAGAGGACGAGCGTTGCGGTGTCCTGTAGGGCCGACGCGGTTCAGTAAAAGCACATATCCCCTGCATCAGGGCACTTTCAAATATATCTCGCAGCAAGGGCTCAGGGACTGGAGTTAATCTCATGTGGAATTAAAATATTCATGAGAACCAGAGAGGGAGCGAGAGAAAAAGAGCGAGAGGGAGTGAGAGGCTCAGGAGGGAGAGAGCAGGACAGAGAACGAGGGAGAGAAATGAGTCCTGTAGAGGACGAGATGACAGGAGAGGAGTGGATGAAGGGGTGGAGAAGTGGCAGTGAAATGAGTGTGTAAGAAGAGTGGGAGCTGAGTGAGTGATGCAGGATGGTTCAGGTACAACCTATCCCCATTTTACGCCTCTGAGACCAGGGGGGAAAATTATAAGCAGAAATGTAATGGTCCAACTGAAGGATTTGTGTGTTACAGAAACAACGCCCCTCCTGGCTTAGAAATGTCTGTGTATCCTTCAAGATAAGCAGGCGATAATGGAGGACAGCAGGAGACTACTTTAATCCGTTCACCGGGAAACAAGATAGTCCCAGGAACGGCAATAAACATGTCGACTTTCGTAGTCTCACATTAGTTTGTCCGAAAATAATCGCACATGATTAGAGCGGTGTTCACTGACATTTGCAGTGCTGCTGATTAAAAACTGAAATGGCTACAGATGAACGTGTTCTATTCAGTAAACATATAACATTAGCAAGCTACTTTGATTTATCGCAAACAATAGTATAACTCCACTATGAGCATTGTTTATTAATTAACATCTATTCTATTCATCATTTTTCCCCCATTACTTATACTTGATCAAATTCAAGGTGAACCAATTCAACCCCCTAATCCTCTGCCATTAACATGAATAGGCATTTTCCTCCCAGACTTATTTTATTCCTTTTCAGTCTGAGTCTGAGCACTGTATTCTACAGTTCCTTTGCATTGACAGGAACAATACAATCAAACGCAAGCAGATATGCGTACACACGGATGCATGATTACGTCTGAGTCAAATGGACGCTAGCTGGTAAACACTGGAGCCGTTCTAATCAGGGGATGTATTTATGGCGTGAATGCGTGTGAACGTGTGCGATGTTGCTTGACGCAGCACAGGAGACAAATTGCCACCATTGTGCATGTAATGGTTCACTTAACTTAGAAAAAAAAAGAGGCTTAGGGAAAAGCAGCTTAATTACTGTAAGAACATCGGTACTGGATTTATATCAGATGTCAGCTCAAATTCAGGGCGCATATTCCGTCCCACGTCAAATACCTAATTTTGACAAGCTGGAAATGAGTTTCTTTGATTAATGATGCATGGAATAGAATTTTCAAACATGGAAAACATGGAAGGAAAGATAAAAATATAATAAATAATCATTTAGGCCGCTGATACATACAGCAAGCATGTCCTAAGAATGTCCTTAGGCTATAGGCAGGTTTGGATTGAAAGCTGGTCTCATGCCAGGACTGGAATGTTCTCTAGCTACACTAAAGTCCACTTATCAATTTTTAGCCGATAAACCCGTAGGCGAATCTCCAATAAACGTTACTGGGCCAAAAAATCACTCTGAGCAACCTGTTCATCACTTCCAATACTTATGACACCCCAACATTTGGTCAAATACCAATTGCCTTCGAAAGAGCTAGAATCTTCATCAAGCTGTACATCCTTGTTGTAGATCTGAGCCATTCTGGCTTCAAAGCAACGCCCTCCAAACTACCCAGGTGGCTGTTAATAATAAAATCATCTGGCTGCAGCCTTGGCCAACCTATCATCCATCCTCATCCTTTTTTGACATCGAATCACCACACTCTCCTGGCTATCTTCCCCAGCCTTGGAATTAGTGGCACTGTAGAGCACTAGAGAGCCTGCTTATTACCCCAAAGAAAGGTGATATCATGTTACCACTTCTTCTCCATGCACACTTTCCACTGGTATCCCACAAGGCTCAGTCCTGGGTCCTCTTCTGTTGTAGCTGCTCTCTCAGTGAGCTCATACACTATTTTCACCTAGTTTTTCACATCACAGCTCCCTGCTCATGTGTTGACACTTAAGTCATCCTCTTCTTTCTTTCCCTCGGTTGGGATCTCAGCATGTCTGGCTGACATCTCAGGAAAAAAAAAAAAGCTAAAAATAAATTTCAGCAACACCAGACAGCTGTATATAACTGGAGATGCCTCAACATGTCCTGATCTTTTAGATCTCCCTGAAAATCTAACTCTCAGATCGTATAATTGTACCATGCACCGGTCTTGGGGTAATTCTGGACATCCCTCACTTGATAAACTGCTAACCTGATTCAGTCATGCGGGTTACTTCTCTGCAGCATCAGGACGCTCTGGCTGTTTCTCCATGGAAGCCACTTGGTAGGTCTTTTGTCATCTTGAAATTGGGCTAGCGTAACTCCTGAGCTGTGCGAGTGATCCAGTATGCAGCTGTACAAGGTTCTCCCAAACCATCCACACTGCTGCATTCCCTCCACTGAATTCCTGGGTTTGCCTAGATCAGGTTTAACTCAGGGTTGCCAAAAACAGTCTATTTACACAACCTACCTTAGGAAATCCTGCTCTGCATGATGTTCTCTATGAAACTCGGCCACAATTCCAGTTAACCTATTATCCCTCAGGATACAGGGATGATCTCCTTTATTTTGTCACCCAGCGGGTGGAACGAACTTCCGGTGCCGTCATGTACATCACCACACCCACCCCATTTTTTTATTTTATTTTTTTGCTTGCCCCTCTTTTACAAGGTTTTACCTCAATAGTATTCTTAGCACCTGACCTATTTGTACTGGGATGCTTTTGAAGGAGACAAAGTACTTCTGTAAGTAGACCACCAGTTCATATATAAAATCCCCACAATAACCTAATTATCTTAAATGGAATCAGAAATGTGCAAACTGTAGGAGAAAGCTATAATGATGCCAGTGATTACTGCTATAGTATCTGTTAAAGAACCCACAGTCCAACTTGTGTGTGTATTTCAGTGTTCGTGTTTGTGTGTGTGCACTTGTGTTGGGTTGTGAGGGTTACCTCGGCTAAGTCCGTCCGGACCTCTCAGTATGCGACACTCCTCAATCTGACCGAAAGAAGAGAACATGACCCGGATATCGTTCTCGTTACACTTCTTTGACACCATGCCGATAAACAACTTCCTGTCCTCCACCGCTGAGAAGAGAAGACAAGAAGGTGTAAGGACAGATAAACAAGTGTGGAAAGAGAGTGACAAAACATATTATCGCTAGCTTTTCATCAGGCTTTAATTACTGCTGTAATATTTTATCTTTTGTTTCCTGTTCACTCTTTTTTTTTTTTTTATCTGTGCCTAGGTATTTGGACTTTGGATTTGCCCCTAGGGTGTGTGTGTGTGTGTATTTGGGGGGGGCATGGTTTGCGTGTTTTTGTTTAGCAGACAGGATTTATTAGAGTAAAAAAAAAAAAAAAAAAAAAAACTACAGACACAAACACAGAAAACACTCACCATTTGACTTCTCACTGTCTGCAGGCTTCATCTGAATGGGATGGTGCATCTGTAAGACAGAACAAACACCGGTTACACACACAATCACAGATCTGTCTATGGATCTATCCTTCATCACCGATTACTCATATCTCTATTCCTACCCCTCTTTTATTATTTTTTTTCCAGCCAAAACTCTTTTCCCTTCCACCACTTTCTTTGCTTTCATTCATTTCTCTTTTTTTACTTTCTTGTGCCTAGTTCTTTCCTTTTTCATCTTCTTCTCTGCATCCATTCATCTCTACTTTTTCTTCCCTTTTAACTCCTCTTCCGTCTGTCTTTTTTCTTTGTTCTTTCATCTTTCTCTTTTCCATTCTTTCCTTTTCCATTCACTTCTTCTACTGTTTTCTTCTTTTCTTCTTCCATTCCTTCCATCCTCCCTCCTATTCGTTTCTTTCTCCATCTTTTCCTTCAACTCTTGCTTCTTTAATCACTTCCTCCCTTTCTTCCTACCTACCTCCGTTGCTTCCTTCCTTTCCTCAATCTTTCTTTCATCTTTTTCTCCCTTGTCCGTTCCATCCTATATCTCATGTGATTTCATACATTACGGACAGACTAAGAGATGAATATGCTCTCCTCTCATTCCATTCAAGAACACATTCCATCTCTCTCTCTCTTTCTCTCTCTCTTCCTTACAGCCTTACAGCCACAGTTTGCCTTTGATCTGCTGTCAGACTTTGGTTTCATCCTGTCTAACACACACACACACACACACACACACACACACACACACACACACACACACTCTCTCTCTCTCTCTCTCTCTCTCTCTCTCTTACACACACACTGACTTATTCCCTTAAAGTGTCGCTTCATCAGTTTCCATATCTCTCTCTCTCTCACACACAGAATTTCACAGTTGTGATAGACAGTTTGTGTGTGTGTGTGTGTGTGTGTGGTGTGTGGGCATGCATGCTAAGTGAATATGACAAGGTAGTACAGAAACGTTAAATCTATTGGCAGCACAATTTACCTTCCTCCACTTACACACACACACACACACACACACGTATTTATGCACAATTCAGAAATGGTTGTCCAGTAGAGGTTTTCGTTAAGACCCAATGATACATGAAGTCACCCAACTGCATCTTAACACACGTCACAGAGTAGTCAAACTCACTTGGAGGGAAAGCGCTATCTGCCCTCTTCCACATACATGAGCTCACTGATGCCTAAAATTAGATTAGCTAGTGTCTCTGTGAGTGAAGGACAGAATGACAAGAGAGAGAGAGAGCATGACATCACTTCCTGTGGCATACTGAGGATTGTAACTTGTAATATCTGAAATACAGGGCTTTTCTGATCCCCAGAAAAATTACTTACTAGAACACATATAGTACTGCGCAAAAGTGTTGACCCACCCAATTTCTTCATGTTAAATTCAATTAAGTTAAATAAAATTCAATTAGGTGACACAACGGAGTTGTGGTTAGCACTGTCACCTTGCACCTCTAAGGTTGGGTTTGATTCCTGTGTGTTCTCCTTGTGCTTGGTTGGTTTCCTCTAGGCTTTCTGGTTTCGTCCCACAGTCCAAAGACATGCAGATTAGGCTAACTGCCGATCCCAAGTTGCCTGTAGTGTGTAAATGTGGGTGTGTGCTCTGCAATGGATTGATAAACCATGCAGGGTGTACCTCGCCTTGTGCCCAAAGTCTCCTGGGATAGGATCCAGGCCCACACACTCACACACTCATTCACACACTACGAGCAATTTGGGAACGCCAATTAGCCTAACCTACATGTCTTTGGACTGGAAACCGGAGTACCCGGAGGAAACCCACCAAGGACGGGGAGAACATGCAAACTCCATGCACACAGAGATGGGAATCGAGCCTGGCCGGGAATCGAACCCGGACCCTGGAGGTGCAAGGAGACAGTGCTAACCTAAATTTTATTACATTCAATTTAATTAAAGATATGTTCTACTGTGACAAACTGTATAGTAATTTATATGAACACCTCAGCAGCAGCCTCATTTCTCCTCTCGTCTGTTCCAACCACTCAGCATTCAGCATCATGTGTATACTAATCACCGGGACTGGACTGAAAATCAGAGTTCTTTTGGAAACCTTCATAATGAAGGGTGGATGAAAACATATGCACAGTATTTTCTTTCTACTTTACTTTCATACAATGCTAAAAGTGTGTGTTGGATGAGAAATATTTATTAGGAATCAGTTGAGGAAGTCGGAACTTCATGTACACGACATGAAATAAACTTTCAAGCCAATAAAATGTCTTTAATGACCTGTGAACTAAAAGCACTTTCCCGTTAACGCTGTTCATTTCAGGGCTTGTTTCAGGTAATGAGTGTGTTAAACGGGATGGAACATCCATACAAGACATCCATAATTGGTTCTAGCTCCTGCACGCCGAACGCGGATTCATCTGCCGAGTCGAAATCAGCGCTTGTTTTCTTGTATCGGTTCGTTCCAAAGGAGTTTGATGAATAAGGGGCCAATAAAGGCGAAAAAACAAAAAACGTCAAGCTTGCGCGGTTGCCGCCATTGAAGTGTCCTCGCGAAATCAGACGTATTGTTTTTCAGGCTTGTACTGTATCATGAAAGCAGGGAAAGAGTGGTGAGGGAGAGGTAATGAAAAAGATGGCACTAGGAAATGGAGGGTACTCTTAAGGATGTGCCCTAGATTAGCACTTGAGCATCCTTAGCTGTGAGTCAAGAAGAAGAAGGGACACTCCCTCACAGAAACACACACACACACACACTCTCTGGACACTCTGAATGTCCACTGATTAGTGCAGACGAAAAAAAAGTAAAGGCAGAATAGAAGAAGGGAGAGAAATAAATTCTGCACAATGCTAATGAAAAAAAGTGTTTTGGTTTCACGTTGGTAAATGGATTGATGCGTGTTAAACATGATTTCATTATAAGACCTTGAGGAGTCATTGGATTGTCCACATGTCATCCAAAAAACGTCGCACAAATCATAAGTTGCACTAGGGAGCAACTTAAAGTCGTATCAGGATCCAGTCATTGAGTCTGCTCATGTGTTCGGTTCCTAAGCTGCGACCTAAGCTGATATTATCTAAAGACTCGAGCAGGATGTGTACGGCACACCGAGTTCATCTCAGATCAGAGAGCTGCCTCCTTAGACACGTACAGGCTTAAGCCTGACATCATATTGTACAGGTAAAAACTGACCGGACTTTCCATGATATACACACTCCATCTAGAACCTTTGTTTTATCTACGTTCACATTGCAAACTGCATTGTTCAATTCAGATTATTTGGTCAGATCAGTCATAATTACAAGTGACTTTTATCTGACTCGAATGTGGACACGTCTGTCCTTGGAAACAGCATGCACATGCACATAGATACGCCTTTGTTTCCACCATTTAGGTTAAAATAAATAATATTTGTATGATCGTTTATTCATTTCAAACAAAGGATGGGATTTTAGGAAAATGATGCTTGGGATTTTGCGCTGGTGGACGTCAAGCAGTTGCCTCGCTAAAAAGGCAAAAAGACGCACGTTTTCAATCAAGTCACATGACCATGTATCACATCAATAACAAAGTGATTCCAAAAACACATTAGGAATTCAGTCAATCAGAATTGAGTCACTTCAGGTACAGTATCATAATGGTTCGTCTTATGGTTTGTTTTTCAAAACCGTTCCACGGTGACTCCCTAAAGCTGAACATGGTTAGTCTTTCAAAGAACAGTTTAAGGATTTGGGTTTTGTTGCTTTTGGGACATTTCCTGAGTAAGAACATGAATCAGAGCATTTGGCCAACAATCCCAGCGCTACTCCTTCCCCTTGGCTTCCATCTACTTTAATCTCCGAGGTTGTAGATCATGTGTATCTAGCGTAACTTGGTTCTCCCTGTTTTATTGATTTGTCTTGATTGAACCTGACTGTGCATTCTGAGCAGAATGAGACGTTATAGTCTGCTTGTGTCTGTGTTTCGGGTTTGTACACGATGTTCACTTAGATTCTGTCCTGAAACCTGACATTCTAAACACACTTACGTAAAATACTGTACAACTAAACTACAGTACTTTCTTGTAAATTGAGTGCTCAGTTCTGATTGGTCAGAAGGTCAGACAGTTACTTGGAACAACATGGAATAACTGATCCGGTAAGGATTTATGTAAGGAAATGTCATTTTGCATGTAGTCTCCAGAGTTATGCACTATTTGGAACTGTCAGGGGTAAAGCTTTAAGTTTTCCAATCTGGGAAAGCCTTCAAGACAGAGTTCTTGCAATTTCCTCAGTAACAGGACAGTAACTCTTTGTGAGAGAACATGTGTCTACAGCTGTTACTGTACAGCGTAAGTGATAACTTGTTTTGTGGATGATCCACTACCATAAATATAATTTGAAAAAGATTACCCTGAGTGATAAGTGAAACCCTGCATCGCATTAGGATTCACCCCACCACCACCACTACCCTCACTCACTCACTCGTCGTCAATACAGCTTTATCCTGTATACAGGGTCACAGGAGGCCTGGAACCCATCCCAGAAGACTTAGGGCACGAGGCGGGGTACATCGCCATCTTGGCAGGAGCTGACTCCGCCTAAACCCCAATTAATCCATAAATGGCAAATGGGTATAGAGAACAGCGCCTGAATGTTGGTTGGAACATGGGTACTTATCTCAGTTATCACAAGCTATCTTGTGCTTAATTTAGCTAATTTATATAATAACGTTACTTTGATAAAGACTGGACCCTACACGTCGTTCGTGTCAGCTCCTACATTTCTTTTGACAGGTTAAACTACAATGATTCCAGTTACCTGGTTAGTTAAGTGACGAACCAGACGGCTAGCGGTTTGACATCTGCCTTCCAGCTGTCACTCACATCAGACACGCCCCTAATTATGTATAATTTTATGAATAAATAGAATTTTAAGTGATGAGTTACATAAAAAAAAAAAATCCACCCAGTACAGTTGTCATGAATAAAAAGGAAATCTAGCTATGGAGACCAAAACTGTTTTTATTTTGTACAATATGCAAATATGTTTATTTCTGTTGTATATTTGGACAATTTAACATGGGGTTCTATGGGGATTGACTCACTTTTGGAGCCGAACCCCAGTGGACATTTGAGGAACTGCAGATTTTAGCATTTCCACATCTGCTTCATTTTTCATAACCGGAGGTTGAAGCTTGATTTCAATGGCGGAAAATCCCAAACAATAAAAAAAAAAAAAACTATAGGAGGCATTGCAGGTATTTTGACACGTATCAAAGTTAGAGTCGCAGCAATACGTTAAAAGTGCTAGGAGGAAGTGGAATAAAGAATAAAAAGCTTCCCTCCCCAAGCGCCTTGTACGAATCGGCCTGAGGTAGGGAGCCAAGTAGCCGACGTGATTTTATGCGAAGGGAGATCTATTTTCTGCTAGCGGAGCACAAATAAACAGAACCTTGTCCAATATTGTGCTTGAAAAGTCACTAACGTCTATAGAAGTGTTGTATAAAGCAAAATTGCACTCTCAATAATGCGGTTATCCTGAATATATGATATTTAGTATACCTGCTCTCCTGCTTGTGCGCTAGTGCTTAAATAACAGCATGCCATTTCAAAATGTATTCCTTACATAATAAATAGTGCGGTGTAGTCTAGCGTTTTCCACAATTGAGCTTTCAGAGCTGTCAACGTCTCCGTATTCGCGCTGCATGAGTTGCCATAGAAATGATTCATTTCCGTATCTGAGGAGACGCACAGCTCAGCGTCGGAGTTCTTGCCTTTCCGATTGACGTCAGTCTGATATAACCTGACTGCTAGCCATTAACACCAGGTATCTCGCGCGGGTCCTAATGAATCGGCTCGCGCTGTCAGTATTACATTATCTTCTGTTAATTACACGTCATAAATCCTCACAAAGTGCTAAAGCACATTCCCAACAATATAAAGATCCATCAAGCTTCGTGGCCGAAATTGACATCAATTATCATGATCGCGTAATTTACGTTCTTAGTTATTATCATCTTTCAGTCACAGATCATAACACGTGGAACAAAGTGCTCACCCCGGTTAAGGTTTTGATGTTGTGGAGAGCGTTCTGAGCCTCGAGAGCGGCTTTCCGTGTGTAGAATGTGACAAAACAGCATCCTAGGAAGAGAGAGAGAGAGGGAGAGAAGGAGAGAGGGAGGAAGCATTAGCAGGAACATAAACATAAATGGATTTCTGCTTGCTGAGTTAAGAAAAAGTTAAAAACAGATTGTGAGGAAAAAGGAGTGACAGAACTCTGTGTGCATCCTGTTTTGTGTACTCTGTACGTAGAAGCAAATAGCGTGTGTTGGTGTGTGTTTAAACACCCTCCTGTGTGTTTTCGAATAGAACTCTCTTATGCAGAACAGTGATATGTTTACATACTGATACAAATATAAAAATGCACGCAGATGCGTTCCTACGCAGGCGAATTACTTATATAATACATTCATATGTTTTCCCAAACACACACACACACACACACACACACAGCCATACACAGTATGATATGCAGTGAAATGCTTATACGAATGCCCGTGATCTAAAAGAAAAGTTTTTTTGACGGCGAGAAATAAATCGCACAGGAGAGGACCATCAAATTAAAAATAGAATCGATACATATACTGTAATAACGCTGTAAAGTTGGCGTGTCTGGACGTTGAAGATATTTGCGGAAAAATAATTTGGGGATGCGTAAGATGAGTAATGGAACATGGTTCAAGATGGTTTTTGGATTTTTTTTTTTGTCTGTCTGTTTGTTTGTGCAAGCATCACATAAAAAATACAGAACGAATTTTAATGGAGTTTTCACATGTGTATTTGGCCGAGCTTGAGGTAACATATAGGCTTTTCAATTCTACAAATTGTAAAAAAAAAAAAAAAAGGTAAAAAAAAAAGCAGGAGATTTGACAATACAGTATTTACTAAAGTTACCAGAATAAAAAATAATTCAAATAGAAGTGTATAATGTGGACGGCACGGTGGCTTAATGGTTAGCACTGTGGCCTGGCACCTCCAGGGTTTAATGGAGGTTCGATTCCCGTGTCAGGTCTGTGTGTATGGAGTTTGCTTGTTCTCTCCGTGCTTGGTGGGTTTCCTCCCACAGTCCGAAGAAATGCAGATTAAGCATATATGGTGTCCCTAAATTGCCCGTAGAGTGTGAATGAGTGTGTGAGCCGTGCAATGGATTGACACCCCATCCAGGATGTCCCCCGCCTTGTGCCCTAAGTCTCCTTGGATGGGTTCCAGACTCCCAGCGACCCTGAATACAGGATTAAGCGGTATAGACGATGAGTGGGTGTATAAATGTAGAATGAATTACAGACTGTATAAGAATAAATACAGAAGGAAATTCTATGTATTTATCTCAACTGTGAAGTCTATATATTAGACACAATAGCTGTTAAACAAACTAATGTTCAATACTGTCGTGTAATAGCTCAGTCTTATTTTAATTCCAATTTTTATAGTTATAGTTAAAGAGTATATGTTTGCTGGATCACACCGTTCACATGCTTGGTGTTAAGTGCAATATATTATTGAATAGAATTATCTGATTCATATTTTTATATTTGCCCCTATTATTCACTCTATTCTATTTTTACGCAACATAAGAAGTGACATCTACTCTTTACAAAGACAATTAGGAATCTATCCATCTTTAAACACAGAATGCAGACAGCCGTGAGCATCTATCAGTGTCTGTGCATATAATGTATACGTTATATGCCAAGTGGATTTCAATCAAATCTGAGATCAGAGCTGAAGACACAGGCAAGCTGCATGTGCAGACGAAGCCAGACCGTGGCATAAATTTTGGCCAAACTGTATTATCTGAGCATCTGCGTGTTCCTGAACACACACACACACACACACACACACACACACACACACACACACACACACACACGCGCACCAGTGATCAGACGCTCCTGAAAGAGCTTAAATTATTACTCTATAAAAAGTCCCAGCTCTTTTCAGGAGCGTTAGAAAATCTCTTTGCTGTTCAGCCAAAATCGCCGCTAATTACCACAGACACTAACGATCGGCCGCGTCCCAAATCCGGAGTGAGTTTACTGACTCGGCTCAGATGTTATCATTGATGTCTGCTGCAGAGGGAATCTGACGGGCCCAGTTATCCACCCACACACACACACACACACATATACTTCACCTGCGTCTACTGAGTAATTGGCCATGGGTGCTGAGCTAACAAAGCTAATGGCTGCTCTAATCGGCTGTGACGCTTCAGCAGAAACAAATAAGTCATAATTCAATCTCGCTGAGCAAACACTCCGTCTCTCACTGCAGAGAGAGAGAGAGAGAGAGATAGTGTCTCTGAGAACTTTTTTGGTTGGTACGGTTAAAGGCTTAAGGTTAATTGTTCACCATGAATGTCTCGCAATTACCACCAATTATCACAAGCCGCACATCCTAATTGTCCATTCATTCCCTCGCTCAAGGAAACAAAGCACGAGAACCTTTTAAAAGTTCAAATCCTAACCTTTACTTGACACCGCGTCCGCGTTTGCTAGTCGGAGAGGAATTGTTGTTTGATTACACTTTAAACTTGATTACAACAAGACACATGATAAGATTTTACATTGGTTAATTATGCCTTGTAACTTGTACAAACAAGCAGGGTAGCTTTTGTCGAAAAATGTAGGGATCCGATCCTAACCCCTCTCAGACGTCACCAACGTAACAAGACCATCTTCGTCGTTTAAAGCGACTGCATTCCATCATTTAGACATACAGTGATTCTGATGTCTACTTTAAAGTGCTTCATGACTTCACTTAAACAAGATATCGGCATGTAATGTACAAGGACAAATCAATTTCCAGACATTTTTTTCTGTTTAATTCTGCTCAAGAATCCAAAACGAACCCAAATCTTCATTACAGAGAAACGAGCAGCTTCCGGATATGGTATAAGATTGCAGCCAGGGTTGCCAGATCACACTGACAAGATCCCGCCTACGTATTGCTGAAAGTGCTGCTGTGAAAAACTATAATTTTTAAATCACCCACCCATGATTTTTCATTCCAGGATGATGAAAAGTAGCCCCAGATTTTTCCCTTCAACATCGCCTCTTCCTAGACCCACCATTCGTAACACTACCAGAGCTGTCAATATTAACGAGTTAACATGTGTGATTAATCTAGAACTTTTAACGCAATTTAATCATACGACCAAGTTTGACCCTAATGGCGTCCCAGAATCTCAATCAAAGCTCTTCGAGAGCTTATAATTTAACATTTGTTAAATATTAATGTTTGAGATATTATAACACTGCATCATCTGTTTCCTCAAACCAGTTTGTCATGCATTTCTTTATTCTAACATTGTACGTTTATGACACACTACAAATAAATCAGAGTATTTTTAAGTTGTGATTAATCATGATTAATCTCAGTTCATCACAATCGCGTCTGTCTGTAAACGTTACTGCACGCTGTTCAGACTCGTGCTTTGTTCAAAGTCATCCATAAATGGCACAAAGGTCTGACGCAGTAAGATCGTTGTCGTGACTTTACAGAAACATGACCAGGCTGCTCACACAGATATGAAGAATACATGTTCAGATGCTATCAGAGTAATGAAAAGGAGTGTGTGTCTGAAAGGGGCTCTATAGAAAGACTAGACTAGAAATCTAGAGGTCATAAATAGTAATTCCCAGCCTCAAATCGAGAAAAGATAAAGCAGTCCTTTTTAACTATTATAAGTTTATATGTCTGCTTTGGACAGATAGAACACTGATTATTAGGTGTGCTGTTTGAGGATGAAAATACACATCACTCGCCAAGGTAAGCTACTTTGGTCTGTTGCTAACAAAAAGCGAAACACGGAGGCTTGTGCTAGCTCAGTGTCATGTCCTGGACTGAACAGTGCACAAGACTTTAGATTTAGATTTAATTGAATCGGTGACATCTTTCGTACAGGTTCCACTTCTGCGTTTCAACTTGAATAAAATGCTGAATGACAGGAATGTAAAAAAAAAAAAAATGCAGGGACATGGAGAAAGGAATTCACTTCGGCCGTGGTCTAGGTCAGATACAGTATAACTCTAAACATTTCAATAAAGGAGAAGATTGGTGTGTTATTATGGGTGTGTTGTTATAGCTGCATTGCACAAGTGTGTTGTTACAGGTGCGCTGTTACAGGTGTACTGCTACAGGTGTATTACAGATGTGTTATTACAGGTGTGTTATTTTAGCTTCGTTATTACAGATGTTATTTTAGCTTCATTATTACAGATGTGTTATTTTAGCTTCGTTATTACAGATGTGTTATTTTAGCTTCATTATTACAGACGTGTTATTTTAGCTTCGTTATTACAGGTATGTTATTTTAGCTTTGTTATTACAGATGTGTTATTACAGGTGTTATTTTAGCTGTTATAACAGATGTGTTATTACAGGTGTGTTATTTTAGCTTCGTTATTACAGATGTGTTATTTTAGCTTCATTATTACAGATGTGTTATTTTAGCTGTTATAACAGATGTTATTGAATGTTATTTAGCTGTTTTATTACAGATGTTTAATTATGTGTGTGTTATTACAGATGTTATTTCAGCTGTGTTATAACAGATGTTACTACAGATTCATTTTAGATGTGTTTTTATATATATATATATATATATATATATAAATAACTGTACAGATGTGTTATTACAGGTGTGTTATGGCTGTGTTATTATAGGTGAGATGATACAGTTGTCTTGTATTGGCTGCATTCTTACACAGATGTGTTATGAGTGTGTTATTGCTGTGCTTCTACAGGATTAGTGGTATGAATGCGTTGTGTTATAGAGTTATGGCTGCGTTATTACAGGTGAAATGTTACAGCTATGTTGTTATGGCTGCGTTATTACAGGTGAGATGTTATGAGTGTGTTATTACGGCTGTGTTATTACAGGTGTGCTGTTATGGCTGCTGCGTTCTTACATGTGTGTTACAGCTATGTTATTCCTGCTTTAGCTTATCTAAACCAAATCAAAGTTTCCTTTCAAACTCGCATCACACAGGACAAATTCCGGAGAGACGGTGCGGTAAAGCAACAACACTGTCTGTTAGAATTCCTTGATTAATAAAACATACCCTGCTGAGCTGAACATTGCTAATTAATGCTAAGCTATGCTTAAATTAAACCTTAACCTTAAACTCAGTGACTAAAGCAAATATCAGCATAGTTATTTATTTATGTTTTATTTTTTTGGTGGTGGTAGGGGGGGGGTTCCTGGTTTTAGAAAGAAAAATAATATTTAGAAAAAAGTTTTCTTTTTGATGAACAGATATATTTCAAATATGCCTACATTCTGGGGACATCTGATCCCCACCAAGATATAGAAACACACACATTAACATTTCACACTGACACACACACACACACAGAGAGGATGAAATCCGAATATATTTTAATACATTAGCATAATAGGGTTCTCCCAGACCTTCGAAGATGCAACACACATCCAGACACCTGTATCGTGCAACAGCGCGGGACTGAAAAGCTCACACTATACCATTTATTCACCCTGTTTCTGCATGCGTGTGTATCTATTATACACTTCAAAGGCAGCGAGGAATACATCTTTTGTAAAGAGACACACAGCTGCACTGCTCCGATCTCAGATCAATCAATTGACAAGAGGGCGACCTGTTCCCCGTGTGTGTGTGTGTGTGTGTGTGTGTGTGTGTGTGTGTGTGAGAGTGTGTGCGCGTGCATTTTAAATTGCAGTCCAGCTCAGATAAACAATTTATGCCTCTCCCTCTTCTGGGTACATTTATATTCTATGTCTTCATTACAGCCACCTTCACACACACACATACACACTCTCCCACACCAACACACACACATTCTTGTCTTACTATCCTTGTGAGGACCGTCTACTACCATAATTAATGCTAAACTTGATTAATGCTAGCGCCGAACCTCAGCAAATAAAATGACGTGATGATGTCACTTCCTGCCAGAGTTGTTTATTCAATTTCAGTTCTATTCAATATGTTCCTCTGATGACTTTCACTGTCTTCGTTCCTGCAGTGATTATATCAGACAGTTTTCTCATAAACCTTCTGTCTCAAAGAAGATGACCCTGACTGGTCACATGACATTACAAGATGTCCTAAACGACACGTGACTTTACAAGCAGCAAACATGACCGCGATATGAGCAGTCTGCAAGAAACAAGCTCTGTGTGTGTCTGTGTGTGTGTGTGTGTGTGTGTGTTTAAGAGAAGTCAGTTTCAATAATCAGTTAATGACGCCGAAATGGTGTGGAA
>JAQMYG010000004.1:15493000-15509068 GCA_030014215.1 Clariallabes teugelsi
ACCCCCGGGTGAAACAGGAACCTTCTGATGTGGCTCCTGAGCAGCTGCAACCAAACACAGAATAAAGCTCATGTTTCGTTCTATCGCGCTGCTCTTTTTGGTTATCTGACTCATTACATGTGTGCACACACACACACAGACTCACAGTTATACAGCAGGACTATTACTCATATCAGACTCCAGCCAGCATCTTCAATTAAAAACCTGTAAGAATTTAATATCAAACTCTAAATTTAGTCTGACATGCTGTGAAAGTAATAGTCACTATTTATTTATTTATATTTTTATTTGTGTGTGTGTGTGTGTGTGTGTGTGTATGTGCACATGCATGTAAGTGTGTGCATGTGTGTATGTGTTAGTACTTTATGTCCTATGATTGATGCAGTAACTAATCACTCCATGTAGTGTCGTGTGTGTGTGTGTGTGTGTGTGTGTGTGTGTGTGTGTGTGTGTGTGTGTGTGTGCAAGCAATTGTAAAATCCTCCTAAATCTTTGCATTGATGGGAAATTAGTTGAATGTGTGTGTGTGTGTTTGTGCGCATGAAGTCATCTTCAAAAGTTAGTACCCCCTCTTTTATTTCTCACTCACTCACTCATTCTCTCATTGTCTATACTGCTTAATCCTGTATACAGGGTCACGGGAGGCCTCGAGCCGATTCCAATAGACTTAGGTCAGGGGTACACCCAATACGTCGCAGGGCACACACACACTCACACACTCATTCAGACACTATGAGCAATTTGGGAACGCCAATTAGCCAAATGTCTTTGAATCATGGGAGGAAACAGAGTACCCGGAGGAAACCCACCAAGCACGGGGAGAACATGCAAACTCTATTCAAACAGAGGCGGGAATCTAATCTGGCCGGGAATCCTGAAGGTGCAAGGCGACAGTGCTAACCACTAAGCCACCCTGCTGCCTTTTTTTTTTGTGTAAAAAAATAACAATTGTCTAATTGTAGCGGGTCTTCATATTACGCAACTACAGCTACAGATGAATAACAACATATAACTTCAACTTTTTTTTTTACCATGCCATTATTTATTTAACAAAAATTAACAAAAAAAAAAAAAAAAAACATGTGGGCAATACTAAGTACCCCCTTACTGCTTCCACAGGATTTAAGAGGGTACTGTAGGTTGCAGCCAGGTTCTGCTAATCATCAGCCCTTCATTAACTGATCATCAGTGAGTGTGCAGACCTCTACTAAAGCTGAAGTTTTGGCAGTTTGCTGGTCTGCATTAGTCAGGTATGTGTTACACATAGCCAAGAGGAAAAGACATAAGGAGACCTTGTAAAGGTATTCATATCCCTTGAGCTTTTCCTTTTTTTGTCAACCACAAATGTCAATGTATTTTATTGGGATTTTATGTAATAGACCAACACAAAGTGCCACATAATTGTGGAAGGAAAATGATGAATGGTTTTGAATTTTTTTTTTTTTTTTTTTTTTTTACAAATAAACATCTGAAATGTGCGGTGTGCCTGAATACTTCTACTTTGTAGAACCACCTTTTGCTGCAATTACAGCTGCAAGTCTTTGGGGGGTATGTCTCTACCAGCTTTGCACATCTAGAGAGTGAAATTTTTGCCCATTCTTCTTTTCAAAATTGCTCATGCTCAGACAGATTGGATGGAGAGCGTTGGTGAACAGCAATTTCCAAGTCCTGCCACAGATTTTCAATTCGATTTAGGTCTGGAAGAAGTTATACAGCATGTTGATGTTTGTCTGAAGTTTTATTTACCTAACACTAAGACCCGCTACGATTAGATAATTTTTCTTATGTTTTTCTAAACCAGAAAATTTTTGCATGTGTGTGCATGTGTGTGTGTGTGTGTGTGTGTGAGTGTGTGTGAGTGTGTGTGTGTGGAAATGCATATTTCTTGCAGACATTTGTCATCCAAGCTTAAAGATGCTCAGACTTGGTTACATAATGACGACGCACAGGAGTTTAACACTAAGTAACTCACACACGGACACACGCGCAAAAATCCTAATCTGCGTACCCTGGCAACATTAGTAGCACCCTTTCAGCTTCTTAGCAGGGCCACATTAAAATCTGCACTGCCATCTAGTGAGACCGCTGGCTTCATGAATATTCAGCAGGTAGGCGGGGCCGTCACACTGTGACAATGACCCAGCTAAGAACTCTGCCTTCTGATGTGTAATTAAACACACTGTTCAGATGGAACCAATCAGAGGTCAGATACGATGCTCAATTTTCCTAAGACTATTGAATATCTAATCTGTATATAATTAACAACTCTATTGATGGAGCTTCAAGGTGAAGCTTATCGACATGCTATAGCTCTGTAACCTAATGTACACTGGGCCTCATGGTGCAGCTCATTTACAGGGCTCCCTAATCCACTTTAGGTTGGGTCTCATTGTGCAGCTCACCCACAGAGCTTTATTTCTCAAGCTGGGTTAAACTTTTGAGTGGACCACAGGGTGCAGATTGTCCCCCTTTGACTGGGCATCAGGACACAGCTCATTCGTACAACTCCATGACCTACTTAAGACTAAGCCTCAAGGTGCTGCTTGTCTACAAAGCTTTTGACTAACTTTAGGCTGGGCCTAAACTTTAGAATGAGCCACAGCTCCCTAATGTACTTTACTATTGGCCTTATGGTGCAGTTAATCCACAGGGCTTCCTAACCCATTTTAGACCGTGTCTCATGGTGGAGCTCACCAACAGGCCTTCTTAACCTATAATAGACTGGACCCAACACCACAGCTCATTTCCCTAATATAGTTTAGAATAAGCTGTTAGTGCAGTTCATCCAGAGGGGTTCATAACCCACTTTCCATAACCTTATGGCGTAGCTGACCCACAAGGCCTCCTTTCCCAGTTTAGACTGTGCCTTAAAATATATTTTATTCTTAGTACTACCTAACCTATTTTAGCCTGAGCCTCATGATGCAGCTCCTCCACAGAGTTTTATAAATCAACTTTAGACTGAGCCTTAGGGTGTAGCTCCTTCACAAGCCTCCTGAACCTAATCTGGATTGGGCCTCATAGGCCAGCTCATCCACAGAGCTTTCTAAACCCGCTTTAGCCTGGGCCTCAGGTCTCACCCACATGACTTTATAACTCAATTTAAACCCTCAAGGTCCAGTTGTCCACCGCTTGTCTCTAACTAAATATAAACTGGGCCTTATAGCACAGCTCATCCACAGAGCTCCCTGAACTACTTTAGATTGCACTGCATGGTGCAAGTCATCCATAGTGCTCCCCATACAGCAGAACTTCAGATGTGTCTAATGGCATAGCTCATCCAGAGGGCTCCCTATACAACTTTAGACTGGGACATGTAACATTTGTGCCGCATGGTGCATTTCATCAACAGAGCTCCCTAATACACTTTGGAATGAGACATCGGTAGCAGCTTGCACACAGGGCTCCCTAACCCACTTTAGCTAGAGCTCCTAGTGCAGCTCATCAACAGGGCCCCCTAACCCATTTTACTGTAGGTTGGGCTAAAAGCGAAGCTTGTTCTCAGGGATCCTTAGCCTAGTTTAGACTGGGCCTCAGGGTGCTGCTCATCCCCAAGGCTCCCTAACCCACTTTAGACTAGGCCTTAAGGTGCTGCCTATCCACCGAGTTTTAAACCCACTTTAGATCGGCCTCATGGTGCAGCTTGTCCACAGGGCTACCTAACCCATTTTAGACAGGGCCTTACACTGTAGCTGATATAGAGCACTGCCTAACCTACAGTCCTGCCCGTGAAGTACCAGATAATGGTGTAAAATTCACAGAGATGAAGAAAAACACCACTTGATTTGTATGTAATGTCACTGTGCAGTAGGTATATTATTTCTGACTTGAGGGCATGATAGCATGGCATTCTGCATGAGTACCTTTCTGAAAATGTTGTAAATGGGGGGAAAAAAGACTGAGCGATGGGTAAGAAAGAAGAATTGAAAAAGAAAAAAAAAGAACAAAGCTCAGGCATGTCACTTCTAACAATGCAATGCAAAAAGGAGTTATCATTGTTAAGACATGTTGGTGAGTTCCTTTGAGGTCAGATGACATCAGGTGAGCCTGATTAATGAAGTGGCGTCATGTACAGGATAACTTTAAGCCTATGCATGTGTTTGTTGTGTTGTTGCCACCTAGAATTTTATTTACAAAGAATATTTTAACCAGCTCTACTAACCAGCTTATTACTCATTGTTAACTGAATTTGATTTCTGTACTGTAGTATTTAACACAGATTATGTTAATATAGATTAGATTAGATTAGATTAGATTAAATTAGATTAGATTATATATGTTAATCCTACTTAATAATGCAGGCATGATAAACATAAACCCTACACCTATCACTCACTACCTAAAATCACTATTACTGTTGATTGGTATGTCCGGATTTTATTAGATTAATCAAGTAACTTGAATTTAAAGACATACGTTGAGTTGAAAATAACAATTCGGGACGAAGGAGAGAAAAACAGAAAGGACGAGAGTAAAGGAAGACTTTAACCTGTTCACAAAAAAATATTAACAAAAACTGATATATTTTACCATGAAATCCACATTCTATTTCCCCTTTGGATGATGAATCCTACTCACGGGGTTGTCTGAAAAAAAAAAAAGCGCTTAGAAGAAAGACAGACAGAGAGGAAGGGTTTGACACATCAGATCTTCTACATCTGAAATAATTAAATCTTATACATTTAATAAATGTAGTTTTTTTTTTTTTTTAATTCTCTCCTTCCCTGCCTCAGAGGTATAAATAGCTGTGATTGGCAGGTCTGCTCCGGATGGTAATTAGCGCGGTTGCCAGGGTGAAGGGGGCGGTTCCGTGTCTGTGGTGATAATGAGAGCAGTTCCCACGCAGTGGCCATGACGGTTCTGTAACGGCTTGGCCGGACCGGCATTCGGGCTCCGTAATTACGGCCTGTTCTCTCTTTGAGAACATAATCGCCACAAAAAGATGCAATTAGCTGACAGGCGACTCGCCCCAGCACTCCTCACCCAACCCTGGGGTTACAGCGCCGAGAAAGTGAGAGAGACAGGGAAAAATAATAGCTCCGAGTCAGCCGTTCGACAGAAGGAGGATTTTACACACACACACACACACACACACACTTTTATCCTTTCTTATTTTATTCTCCCTTTGTTTCTTTAAATCGGAAAGGAAGTAATTAACTATGCAAATGGTGCTGAAGCTGGTAGTTACGATTGCACACACACACACACACATACACACACACACACACACACACACACAAACATAAGCACATGAACAATAATCAGATCAAACTCTCACATCTACATCCTTGTGCGTGTGTGTGTGTGTGTGTGTGTGTGTGTGTGTGTGTGTGTGCGCGCGTGTGCGTGCGTGCGTGTGTGTGTGTGTGTGTGTGTCTATGAAATGACCAGTGAAATATCCACTAATGATTTTTGCAAACAAACGTACAACAGCACATTCATCCTGTCTCCTTCTCTCATTTTCATTCTCTCCTTTTCTCACTCTCTCTCTTTTCTCTCGCTCGCTGCGTCTCACTATCTCTCCTGTTACTGTCATTTTGCTCTCTATTTTTATCTCTCTCTCTCTCTCTTTCCCCTCTGTCTTTTCCTTTCTCTGTCTCTCGTGCTCACTCTGCCTCCTTTTTCTCTTTGTCTTCGTCTCATCCTGTTCGCAGACTCTCTTTCCTCTTCCTCGCACTCTTTATCTCCTTCTTTCTTTATCTCTCTTTTTCATTCTCTGCTGCTCTTTTTTTCTTTCTCTACCACCCACTTCCTATTTTGTTTTCTGATGGGTTTGATGTAATCTCAGCCTGCTTCCTTAAGCACCTAATCTGCATATGCACTTGTTTTCTCCTGCTGCTGTTTCCCTCATGGAAAATACATGCATGCACAGAGAAAGAGATGAATAGATAAATAGATAGATAGATAGATAGATAGATAGATAGATAGATAGATAAATTACAGATGCGTCCCCCACACAGGTTGATAAAACTTTTCTTTTTTTTTTTTTTGCTTCTACATATTTCTCACAAGAGCTGCCTGTCAATCATCTGGTTGTCGGTGGTAACCTGCTGCCGTGGCGACGACGCTCTCGTGATGAGGTACCGCTTCGCTCTTAACAGAATCTCGAATCTATTTTTATTGAAGAAGCCCCGCCCACTCTCACTTCCCCCTCCACACCGTCCCGTCTTTTCTCCCTTTCTATCTATCGTTCCTCTTTTCTCAACCTTTATCATTCACCAGTCCTGCCTTTCTTCACCTCCTCTCCTCCTCTTCATCTCCATCTTTCTGTTTTCTCCCTCCTCGGCTTACTCTCTAAACGCCGCCCCCCCCTCCCTCTCTATCTCTTCACTCCTCTCTTCTCAAACCCTCTCTGTGTCTTTATCGTATATAGTGAATCTTATCTTCCTGCCACATTTGTCCCTTTTCCCTCTATCACTCCATCATTAGCGCTCCACTGCTTGACCCGCTGTGTGTGTGAACAAATAAAGACCAAACAAATAAGTTGAACATTTTGTGTCAGATCTGGAATAATCAAACGCTCAGTGAACACAAGCATGCATCGGCCACTTCTCGGTGTGTGTGTGTGTGTGTGTGTGTGTGTGTGTGTGTGTGTGTGCTTGCATGCATGGTGGTGTCCGGATATATATATATATACAGTATATATATATATACATGTGTGTGTGTGTGTGTGTGTGTGTGTAAGACTGTGTTATTTAAAAATAAAAAAATAAGTTTCTTTCGGGGATGGATGGATGGATGGATAGATAGATAGAAAAAGAAAGTTATCCTACCTCTGTATGCTCCCAGAGAGATCACTGGCATCCTGTCTGTGGTGGAAAGAGAGAAAGAAATCAAGATTAGTGAAAGTTCTCGTATTTTCTATTCTCATAGGTCTGGTAAATACAGATGTGATTATATGTGTGTGTGTGTGTGTGTGTGTGTGTGTGTGTAGTGATATCATGCATGGCTTCGGGCTGCAAGTGCATTCACAGCCTGCAACATACCTCTTGCTGTGTGTACTGTCTACACACACACACACACACACACACACACACATACACACACACACACACATACATACAGTATGCATGGATACATGTGCATTCACGAGCACATTACTCCCTCACACACACCTCACAGTGGGAGATGGAACAGACATATGGAGTGTGGCGAGCTGCTGACTACGACAGAGATGGCAAGAACAGATTTGCGAACAGAGAGTAAAGCTGAGAAAGAGAGGAACAAGTGATAGAGTATGGAGGGATGTATTTCTCCTTCATCTTCATTTTGCATTCTCAGCATTAAAAAAAAAAGACTATCTATATATACTGTATCTACAGCCATATTCAAGAGTGTTTCTGTTTCACTTCCTCAGTGTGTGTGTGTGTGTGTGTGTGTGTGTGTGTGTGTATGACCTGTTCTGTGTAAGAATAAATCAAGCAGAAATGAAGTAAAAGAAAAAATCTCCCATTGTTCTTTAAACCCAATCCAATTAGTCCCAGAAGGACACACACACACAGCTACTTTAAGGGAAATACACAGAGAAAAGGAGGTTAAAAAGAGAGAGAGAGAGAGAGAGAGAGAGAGAGAGGGAGAGAGAGCGTGTTCTCAAAGAACAAATCAATCGGCACCAGTTCATATCACTTAGCACGGCAACTGAACACAAGCTCCCGCTACGAGCTCTCTCTCTCAGTCCAAAACGCACACCACCACTAACTGTGCATGTGTGTGTATATATATGTGTGTGTTTGTGTGTGTGTATACTTGCTGCTGCATGTTAATAAATTGGCCCCTAGTCAAAAGCACGGAGTGCACACCGCTGCGGCTCTGACAGCACCCGAAGAAGAATAAAAAAAAAGAAAAAGAAACGGCCACACGCCATCCATTCTACTCGCTTATTAATAATGAGCTCTTCTTCCTTTTTTCCTCTCCTGATGAAACGCGAAAGATGAAAAACGACAACATATGCCGCGTCTGGCGCGCGCGGACGCACAGGCGCACACAGCCAGGACTTGCTTTTGCATTTCAAAGAGGTGCAGCAAGACCACTGGCCGCTGTCAGCCTAATACAGACACCAACAACAAGGGCTGAGGAATAATGAAGAGAACACAAACACACACACACACACACACACACACACACACACACACACACACTGGTACATTTACCAGCACTTACACCCAAAGGTGAGATCTGACAAAGTGACCACAAGGGGCATGCTAATGTATGACAACACTGTGTAAAAGACACACACACACATGCAAATCTACACAAATATACACACGTGGCGAATAGACACACCCTAATGATTAACACACATACACGCCGTGCATACACACATAGTCAAAGGTGAAGAAAAAAAAACCTTAGTGACATCATAAAGGGATTGTGTCGTATGCTAGATTCATGCATCAATAACACACACACACACATACACACACACCCACACACACATGCTGGAGCATTTAGCAGCACTGACACCCAAAGGTGAAGTCTGAGAAAGTGACCACAATAGGCATGCTAACGTTTTACACGCACACACACACACACACACACACATGCAAATAACATGCACAATGCAAATCTACACAAATACACTCACGTGGACAATAGATAGGCTTAAACACACCTTAGATAGGCAACGGTGATGTTAATGACTAATCACCTTTCAGAGATCACACACTAATGATTAACACACATCGTGCATACACACAGTCAAAGGTGAGAAATACCAAAAGTGACAAACTGCCAGCATCATAAAGGGATTGTGTCTTTTGCTACATTTTACACACACACACACTCTAAACACACTCCTTGGCTGTCAGCGATGTGACTGATGGTGCGAACAGCTCGCCGTTTCTCCTGTTCTCCCGGTGCTCGATCGACCCGCAGTCCGACACACACAATTCGGCTAATTCGGTTAATTTATACGAGGCTAACCGTGGCTAACGGGGCAGAACTAATTGCCATTTGGAGTTAAACTTCAGCATCTGCTGAGGGACACTCCGCCGAGCAAGTGCTACGTTCTCCGCTCGGTTCTTAATGTAGCTGGGAAGAAAAGGAAGCCGCCGCGTCGAAAATAACGCAGGACGCTAGACGGGAAAGAAACGTCTCTTTATCTCTGTCTTTCTCTCGGTGGTACTTTTCTCTTTTCCACATCAGCTGTCATTATCGTTTCTCGCAGAAACGGAACCATCTGTTTGTCGCTATCGCTTTTCGTCTCCTTCGTCTCCACACACACACACACACACACGCCTGCACACACTCACAGAGCATAAATATTATTAGGCCATGCTGCATACGTCCCATAAACATCATCGTTTATCTCCCAGATTTCAATCTTTCTGGCATGGTCCGTATCATCATGTCATCGTTGTCATCATTTGCAACCAGCCACTTGAAATTTACAGCAAGATATGACCCTTGCGAGCCTTTCCAGCCTTTTAAGAAGCACTCCAAATGCTACTGTTAACTTTACCACTGTGAGTCTCTTACGCCTTGACTTTCGATTATTGCAAACGTTTATTGTTCGTTTGTTCATTGTGAAATTATTAGCTGACATTTTCGTTGTTCGTCAATTGTTCAACTTAAATTTTCTAGCTCTCAAAGCAAATAAGAAATTTTATCATTGTATAGACATTAAGGTTGTCTGATAGTATACAGTATATACATAGTACTATGGTACTTATTGCTGATACAGTATGTGCACTGCACTATGGTACATAGTTCTACAATGGTACATACTTTAGTACAAAACTACATGGGTGCAAGGTTCTACCACTATATGACACGTACTGGGTTACTGTCAAAATGTTATACATGTTTATGTATCATAATTGTAATATGTATATAGTACGGCACCACTGTATGTATGTAAGATGAATTAAGTACCTTAGTGTATGTTGAACCTCTAAATATTTCATACAGTACAATAATACAACCCCCTAGTTTACAACTTACTGTACCTACACACTACTGTACATAACACTGTGACTAGAGATACATGTATTACATGCACTTGCACTTATCGCAAACGTCACTCCATTACTTGTAGGATAGTGTTTGTTGTTTACCCCTTATTTATTTATTTGGTAGTTTGTTTATTCATTTTTATATAATGTTACTAATATTACTGGAGTTTGTATGTTCTCCCTGTACTTGGTGGGATTCCTCTAGGTACTCTAGTGAATTTTGGTAAGCCATTATGGTACACAATGAGTGTCATGGTATTCAACAAAGTATTGTTGTACAAACAATAGTACTACCACGCTACCCACTGTAGTGCCACGGTACTTATCCTGGTACTCAGGTGCCTTCCATGGTAATGTTTGAAGTACCACAGTAATACTATGGAATATTAAGGTGTGTTCTATAGTTTACCCTAGTAAAAAATTCTTATGGGTAGTGAGCAAAGCTATCAAGGTAACTGTTGCAACATGCTAAACTGTGTTGATTAAAATGTTCTTTAGTAACTTGACCATCACTGAAATCAGAAACCCTGCTAGCTGTAACCCACTGGCTACCACTGAAAAATGATTACCCAGATTTTTCCACTCAAGACATCAAGCTGTGTGTAACAGCTGGGCAATAAAATGCCAAAATCCGCTAGCTGGGTGTCCAAGACTGAGGATATTTTGACACCCAAGTATGCATATGGCGTAGGCCGTTATCGCCACATCAACTCACTCCAAGCCGTTTCCACATGTTTGGGCCATTAAAGGGGTTCCTGGGAGGCCAGTTGTTCAGACATGAAAAACAGTCAGACTGATTATGGCTAAGAAAACCTTCTATCTTGATGGTGCCCAAGCACTAGTGAAACACTGGGATAAGTGCATTAGTGTAGCGGGGGTTTATATAAAGAAATAATGGTAGTTTTTGCTCTCGCACCAGTGTTCTGTCATTCTGCACAATCAAAAGTCCTGGTTTAACCTAAACAACCCTTGTATAAAGAAGTTGTTCCAACCTGAAAAATCCTTTCAATGGATCAACATGTTGAACACAGTCTCAAAAAATAAATAAATATATAAAAAGAAAGAAAATAAAAACCCCTTGTCTAAAAGCATGTATGTATTAACATAACCGCATTGTTCTTCACTTTTCAGATTTGTGGTTTCTATGTTATCTTTCAGCAGGAGCTTTGTAAAATCTGCTAAATAAAAAAACTGCACTTCCATAACTTGGCCACAAAACCACTGACTGTTAAACATTGTGAAGAGCATTTGGATCCAGTTTGGGATAAGTTATGATTTGTGGCTAGCGTGTGTGTGTGTGTGTGTGTGTGTGTGTGTGTGTGTGTGTGTGTGTGTGTATGTAAAGAGACAGAGCTGAGGTCAATCCAGCTGCGCAGTGTGTGTGACTGAGTGTGTGTGATTTGATCAAGCCAAACTAAAGCTGATCCTCCCATAGCGATTGCTCAATCCCCCAAACTGTGTACAAGTTAAGTACAGGTGTGGTACTGGAAACATGAACACAACGAGTTTAATCTGAAATCATTGTTGGATGTGCACGTAGCATGGTGAGCTGGGGAACTTTGCTTAACCTCAAAAAACATTTTACTGTTGTAAAACCTAGAGGATTTAACATTGACAACACAGTAAGTAGTTCGATATGAGACACAGGAAGTAGGGGTTTTGAGGATCACACATACCGTAGTTATCAGTTCTAAAGGAAGAATAAAATGTTCTCAATATGAGAAAAGAATCAACTTGTACAATATTTCAATTCTATTATTATGTCACTGTTGTATGTCTTTAGAATTATTACAATCATTATTAATTAGGGCTGTCAATAACAGCGCATGTTATTAATCTAGAAATATGAACGCATTACTATTTTTTTTTATGCAAATTAATCATATGTCTACATGAAATTTGACCATAATGGCTTCCCATAATCGCAGCACGTTTGCGTGGCTGTGTGTAATAATGGCACGTTTAGCGCGGATAATAAGATGACTGAATAAACATAACTAGGTGTGCTGAATGGCAAGTTTTATCAAAGCTTCTAGATCGAAGTTTGCATAAAACCAAAGTTATGAGCTCGAGCTACCTTTAAAGCGAACTATTATTACTCGAATACATTACATGTAAGATGTGGAAGCGGTGGCTCAGGTGGCTAAGATTCTACAGGGTTGATTTTCGGATCTGAGGATGGGTTGCTACACATACAGTACTACTCGGCCACTGCATGCAGTGCGGTTCTCATCCAGGAGATTTTAATTTAATGTTTGTTAAATGTTAACGGTTGAGATATTACTGTATAAAACCGCATCATCTGTTTCCTTTAACTAGTTTCTCATGCATTCCTTCATTCCAACATTGACACACATTTATAATACAAGTAAATCTGAGTCTTTTAAAATTGTGATTAATCATGATTAAACGCAGATTATGACTGTGATAAAGTACATTAAAATGTGTAGTCAATAAACTGCACTATTATTAATACAATCATTTCCGGATGAAGCAATTGCACTGACAGTTTGTAGGTGAAATACATTATGTGTCCAGGGTGGGGCTAAAATAATACTAGAGTCTTCTAGACAAATACTATTAAATCAATAACTGTACATAATGATGAAACAATTTCAATGAACGCTTTTGCTATTAAACCTCTATCTTTTGGGTGACGGCAGATTAAAATATTTTTCCTTAGAGCATTTAAATTATATTCCATTTTAGCTAAATAGCTACATTTAATTTATACATTTAATATATACATTTATAATACGGAAGTTTGGGGACATTCAGTGTACTCTATGCAAACATGAACTACCTTGGGACAACACGTCTTGCATGAGTGAACGCCTGAAGCGGAAACATGCCCCGGTGAGCTCCTTTGGTCCATTAGCGTCAAACTGACGAGGCGAACTGACAAGCATTAATGTAGCCATTAGCAAAAACATTTTAACCACAGCGTAGGAGGCAAACTTCTGCTGCCCTTATGAATAGTGTTTTAAAGGTGCCATATTACACTCTAGACTCTAGATTCTATCCTGAAACTATGCATTTCTCAATTCAACTATGAAGGTCTGTAAAATATGTCTGGTAATGTTCCAGCTGAAATCGCACTCAGATCAGGCATTCTGGTATCCCTAAAATTCTGTTTCACTCCTATTCCAAATGCACTGTTTCAGTGTCGGTAGCTTTAAATCTAAATGAACTTCTGCTCCACTATAACCCTTAAAGGAGGCACATTTTTAGGCAATCCAAGGATAGAAAATGGAAAGGAAATTTAAAAAATGAAGAGGTATTTTTCCCCCATATTTTGCCTATGTTTACATTAACACTGGAGACTGGACTGGGAATGGGTTGGGAAACGGATCACCCAGTACGATATTGACAGGATACCTAAATTCCGATTCGACTTGTATTGTGTTTCTTTATCATGAAACAAAATAAGTATCACGATTTTATAAATATCCCGATCGGATATAATTAAAAAAACATTTCTTTTGTTACACTCACTCACCGTCTATCCAGCTTTATTCTGTATTTAGAGTTTATCTCAGGAGACTTAGGACATGTACAGGGTGCCAACCCATTACAGGGCACACACACATACTGTACCCTCACTACGGGGATCGCCAATTAGCCTAATCTGCAAGTTTTTGGACTGTGGGAGAAAACCCCCCAAGCATGGGGAGAACATGCAAACTCCATGCACACAGAGACGGGAATCGAGTCTGGCTGGGAATCAAACTCAGACCCTGAAGGTGCAAGGCGACAGTGCTAACCACTACACCACCGTGCCGCCCCTTTTGTTAAAATTCTAAACAAACTTAGATTCACCCACTCAGGATCAAATTACCTGTAGTATTATAAGAACTGCCACATATAAAGGGGCCCAAAAATATGTATACACACTTCGACAGTTGTTATCTATATCCTTTTTTAAAACTTGAATAAGGCTAATTCTAAATGCAATTAAATAAAAGCTTGCTTTCTGAAACAGCAGCTTGTGCAGCAGGTTTAAAGAAAGTTTGGTGCATGCTTTTAAACAAATATTCTAGTTTAGAAATTAATCTCCACAAGCTCTTTATTCAGGTTTAATTGGATGATGACACAAAGATACGCCTTTCAGATTATTGTATTCTACTAATGGCTTTCTTTTCTTCTTTTTCTAAAATAACATTTGAATATGTGGGACAAAAAATTTTGCGTAACCAAACATCTGATTGTAGACCTACAGTACTAGTGCTACGGATAACCGAGCAAAAGTATCCATTCCACTTTCAAGCGAAGTAAGTGGACCCCAAAGGTAAGAAAGCATGCTAAAAGAAGGTCTTTATTGAATCATTAAAGATCTCAGCGACCAATATCTCTTATCTAAAGCACCGTAATTAAAAATCGCACCTTTAGGCTAAAGTCGGTAATAATGCTAATTATGAAGCGAGCGCTCATCAGTCACTTTCAGTCTGCGTGACACCAGTTACTGGCCTATAAAGTAACTGGGTCATAGAATGTGGGGTGTGTTAATGAGCTTCGCAGAAAGGCAAACTGGGATACGCACATTAGAGCAGCCCTCCTCGAGTCAAACCATAAGCTCTCTCCACTTTGCCTCGTTACATCTCCCATTTCTCATAAAGGGAGCGAGAGAAAGTTTGAGAGAGAGAGAGAGAGGCAGAGAAAGAGGAAGGGGAGCTGAAATACAGCGATAGGCCTCATTTGACGAAAACTGCTTAAAGGATGCATTTACTCATGTAAACCCAGATTTCTTTCACTCTCGCTTTCACACACAAAGCACACACATAGACACACACACACACACACACACACACACACACACACACAGAGAAAGCGAGTTACATAAGCTTAAGGGGAAAATTACATCGCATTCATCATTTCCTCTCTCTCCATCTTTCTTTCTTATCTATCTTTCAACTAAGCTCCATTACTCATCACCCCCACAGTCAAAAGTTTATGAGGCATTATAGACCTAAATATTACAGTTTTCTTCCATAAATAACATCCCGAATGACGCCTGTGCGTGTGTGTGTGTGTAAGACAGTTAAATTCTGATTAGGAATCACATTCACAGACCAAAATGTACAATGAAATATAGAATATGTCAAAATAACAGATGAAAAATATCTGCTGTTTAAGTAATTAATAAAACTTTGAAGACATTTCAAAACATTGACAAACTTCAGGCTTTAAAAAATAAATCAGCAACAATCTGACATTTTATTGCAGTCGAAACACCGAAATAGTCAATATGTCTATTTGTAAGTCAGTGTGAATGTAAAGTCAGTACTAATGTACTGTATATGTTTACAAATATTAATATATTTTGATATTTTATTAATAGTTTCACTAAACTGGTGTTTATTTTTAACAAGAATACATTTTAACATTTGTACAATAATGCAGGGGAAATGCCCATACTAAGTTGTTAATTAAATTATTATTATTATTATTATTATTATTTCATTAATTTATTTTTATTATTATTATTATTTTTGTCATATTAAGTATATGAGTTTCTAAATGTATTAACTGTAAACTCAATGTAAGTACATGTGTGTATCCAGGCTATACAAAAATAAAGTGGCCATGTAGCTATTGTACACCAACATCCAACACACACACACACACACACACACACACACACATACGCAGCAGTGCATTACCTGATGGCAGGACACTGGAGGTCTGCCAAATAGCGATCCTGCCAAATAAAACTTCTGCCAAATAGAGCCACTGCCAAATAATGACCCGCCCGTATAACACAGCAATTCTCCCACTGACACAGGACCTGACACGAGGAAACATCTCCAACTGAGCGGATCAGACACACACACACACACACACACACACACACACATGCACACGCGCACACACACAAGATGTGCGTTTACACACTGCTTTTTCCTGGCCACTTTTCTCAGCCTATTACTTCAACAATATACAGATCACTGGCTGCAAGTTTATGCCTTGTATGTGCATGTTGTATGTTGTGTGTGTGTCATATTCGTTGTACTGTAAGAGCAAATCAGGCAGAAAGTAGTGTGTGTGTGTGTGTGTGTGTGTGTGTGTGCGCGCGCGCATGTGCGCACAGAAAAGCATCCTGCCATGGGGGTTGCTC
>JAQMYG010000004.1:15515155-15531256 GCA_030014215.1 Clariallabes teugelsi
AACCAATATAAATACGACAGTGCATATATGAACATTTATTTTCTGACATAGTAGAGGAAGCGGAGCTTCCCTTGTAGTCTTAGAGCAGCCGCCACTGGTTTTAATCCTATACACTAAAACACAGTTACTAAAGTTGTGATAAAAAAACGTGCAATTTTTTTTACTTTAAATCCATGTAGCTAGTGACGTTATTTTTAGGATTAGCAGCAAAGGTGCACCTTTAGGTTCAGAATTGGGGGTTGAGATCTTCACCGATGTGGGGGTGTCTGAGGACATGATTTCTTTTCCTTGACAAACAGGTTGTTTCAAATTAATTTCAAGAGGAAGCGACATACCAAAACTTTTACTGTTTGGTCTTTCACTCTTTCTTTTTTTGATTGTTGATGTGTTTTCTGTTGTTTGTGGCTACAGTAACTGCTGCATGAGGAAGACGTATTGGACACAACCAAGCATCTCCAAGCATGTTCTGCATTGCTTGCCAATGACATTATAATACATTATAATACGTTATAATGTTTTATAGCAGTTAGTTATTTAATTGATCATTATGATATGATATTTGAGCTGTTGTACTGGCCAGTTTTGATTATTGTGCGGTTACAACAACCACATTCCCTGTGTAAGTTACACCTATGGGTAGCAGGAAGAACCGGGTGACAAAATGAGGCTGAAGGTTCCCTCGTACTTATTACATCACGGAATCTTTATTTAAATAATCAAAAAATAGGATTTTGTTTTCAAGGATCAAGTTTTCCAAGACGCTCCTGGTAAACAAATTTGCACGGACCATATCTCAGGAACCAGACATGATACAGTAATAAACTTTCAAAGTTAAATTTATTGAACCAGAAATCTGAGAATATGCAGAACTCAAATCATCCAAAATGTGACTTAATACCTGATCTGTTGTGACGCGTCGCATTTTAGTAGTTCAGGGTAATTCCTAGGAATCCAAATTCTGAGAGTTATTTCATAGTAAATATAACACCCCATAAGCTTCTATTATACAAATACAGGTCATGGAATACCAACATCACAGGAGAGGAAAGGGTGTGTCCAATTTGCATATGCATAGAATTAAAAAAAGTATAGTTGCACGTCCTTTGTGTGTTTTTTTTTTGTCTGTTAACACACAAATGTGACATACCTTAAAAAGTTAAAAATTCAAATTAATTCATCATATACACAGTCATACACAGTATGATATGAAGTAAAATGCTTATACAACTACTGATGACCTAAAATTTCAAAAAGAAAGTTTCAGTATGAAATAAGAGAAACAGAGAATTTTACAAATTAGAAATATACTGAAATATGGAAATAAACGTTAGCTGTAAAGACCATTTATATTACACAAGTTTATGTCCCAGACCTTACACAAACACATTACACAAGTTTGTGTCCCAGGCCTTACATAATAACTTTAATTTAAATACCATAAAAAAACATTTGATATTAAAATAAATAAAAATAAATAAACACAAGCTGGATTCACAAATACAATCTAATATTGTATAATAATATAATCAGATATTAAATATAATAAGCCCGGAGCTGTGAAATCTCTAAAATCGAGTTATGATTGGCCAAGCGGGGAATTTTGATAAACATTCCAAATAAGTTTCTGGATTCGGGGCTCTTGGATCTTTTCACAATTAATCACAAGCTTCATTACAGAACGCAAACAAATTAAAATATTCAACTGTTGTTTTGTTTGTGTATGCGATTAACGAAGCGTAAAAGACGTCTGTTGCTTTTCGGAATGCGCCGCTTAAGAATGTATCCTTAGCAGCTGGATAAGAATTGTCGAGTTTTAATTGTTGGCTTGTGAATTGAAAAGAAAATAAACCATTGTCGGTGGAAGGGGAAATAAAGGAGTGTGTGTGACATTCGACTGTGTGTAACTGAATGTTGTGTGCAAATGAGCGTGTAGGTGTGTAGGAATGTAGATTCTAAGGGGTTGCTTGTAGCATGTGCGCTTGTGACAGTGTGGGTCTGTGCACTGTAGTAATGACTCCCAGTGGGAACACAGTGCAGTCTGTCTTGTTGTAGGGACAACATGACAGGAGAGAGGGAGAGGGGTGACGGCTGTCCTCTTCTGCACTGGACAGTAATTGGCCAACCATATCGAGCCACACATACATACGCTGTCATACACACATGCAAGCCAGCCACATCCTATCAGGATCTCCACACAGTAACCATTAGCCTGTTGTGGCCTGTTCAGGAGACCAGCAAAAGATGTTTTTTTTCTGGTTTTTTTTTTTGAGACAAAAACACATACACAGCGAGTAAACAACACTGACACCTAGACGGTGGAAGGAGATTAGCTTCGACATGTCAGTGACAGAACGCGGAGAGGTGGTGGGAATAATTAACGTTACGTTCCTTATCACCTCCGTACATCACTGTCTAGGAGACAAAAAAGCAAGAAAGAAGGGATCAATAGAGAAATAGTGAAAGGATCGAAGTGAGAAAAAAGACAAAGACAAAGACAGAGCAACGGTAATAAGACTATGAGAGGAAATGAGGCCGGGCCGATTTGGAAGGGAATAAAAAATTCAATACGTTTGTATTGTGAAGTGATTGTGAAGCTGCCGTGGGTGGCAAATTACATAAGGGAGAGCAGCTCGGGTGATGGGGCGAGCGGCTCTATCTACATGCCATGACAGGCTGGAATAAAGGATGCGGAAACATGATGCCCTGTAATGGATTTATCACATTACCCAGAATTCCCTTCACTCGTCCACCAGGGTCTGCTTTGCCCTAATCAAAGCTGCTGTGTAATGGGGAGTTTCACTCCAATCCTAATCTAACAGTCTGGAGTCTGGAATCGGTGCTGTGATACGATACTGTTCTCAGCGCACCCTCGGTGACTACCCCTAATGACTCGAGTGTGGAGCAAGGAGCAGATTTTTCACCGAGAAAACACGACAGAAGAGAAGCAGAAGTTTCCCTGTATGAATTAAATCTATTTCCTAGACTCTGTACACTGCTCTCTAGCATACAGTGCCTTTTTTTGTTCTGGGTTACTGATCGGAAGGTTGGTGGTTCAAGCCCCAGCTCGCCAGGGTTCCGCTGCTGGGCCCTTAAACACCCTGTTTGCTCATGCTGTATAATGGCTGACCCCAACCTACTAACAAAGCTAGAAAATAAGTGAAGAATAAAGAATTTCACTGTGCAATAATGTATATTTGATGAATAAAGGCTGAATTTAAACTTAAAAATGATAAAGCAAAGGGTAAAAGCTCAACACTTGAACCAGGTTGATTTGTTTAAGAATTTACACAGAATTTACTGTACAATCCATAGTACTAACTCGCTATCTCTTTTTTTTCTAACTTGTTACCCTCACTGGCAGAGTATAGCAAACTGCAATGGCATACGAACGCATGCTTCCTGAAATTCCGTCCTAAGAACTGATATTTTGAGGATAAGAGCGAACAAACCGAGCCGAACTGAAGGCCGGCTAAGTTGCAGGTATGTCCGACACTCGTTTGCATCAGTGGAAAGCCAAGCAAAATAATATATTTCTTTGTTGATTTTTTTTTTTTCTTTTTTGCATTTTGTGAAAGAAATAGTACCAAACATGTTAGCAAGGATGGTAGAAAGAAGAAAAGGGAGCCACTTTCAGATTCATTTTTAAAGCAGCCGGTACCAAGAGTAATCATAAATTAAAGTTAAATGAGGTTTAATGTCTATTTGTTTCACATTTTACTTCATTTACATGTCTTTTCTAAATGGTTTGAATGTTTTTATGCAAAAAAAATATAATTATAAGTGTTGGAAATTGGTAATATTGGTAATATTTTTGGGTGGCTGGAACAAATTATCTACATTTACATTATTTCCTATGGGAAAAAACCGTTTCGCAATACAAAAATTTCACCTTAAGAACTCGAACTTCTGAACAGATTAAACTCGTATGCCAGGATAGCACTATAAACACTTTTTCTTTTTAATGAAGAACATATTCAACCAACTATATCAGGAAAAAAAACACTGAGGCTAAAGCAGTTTGCACTTTTTCTGGTCAATCACTCACTGGCCACTTGCGCAATGCCTAAAATCATACAGCTACCTACAGTATCAACAGCTTCAGTTAATGTTCATAGCAAAACATCAGAACAGAAGTAAAAGGACTCTGGTGGTGCTACTTGCCCATCTCACACTCTCACTAATCGCCCATCTCACTCTTGTCCACACTAGTGGCGTTACTTGCCCATCTTGCCAATTTTCACACACAACAGCCGAGTTTACACCGAGTGGTTCGGAAAAGATATATCCAGTGAGTGTGAGTTGTGTGGGTAAAATGGATTCTTGATGACAGGCGTCAACAGATCATGGGTAAACCTGTTTGAGGTCATAGGAATGCCAAGATACAGAAATTCAAAAAACAAGTAATACAATAAACAATTCTATACAACGGCGGTGAGCAGAAAAGCATCTCAGTAAAGAATGCAGAACACATGAAACCTCGAGGTTGGCCACATTGGGTTTCGCCCCTGTCAGCCAAGAACAGGAATCTGATGCTACAAATGCCACAGCTCTACTGAAACTGAACGCTTGACGACTGTACAGTATATATAATCATTATTTTAAAAAGGTCAGCAACTATGAGTATACATTGATATGCAATTTGGATGTGAGCCAGGTTTTGCCACTAGGCAGACATCACACTGATCATCTGTAACATCACAGCACAAAACATTATGCCAAGTATTATGTACTAGTGATGGGAAGTTTGGATCATTTCAGTGACTCGGTTCTTTGAATCTCGTTCATCAAAATGAACGAATCTTTTGGAGTCATTTAGTTCATTTCGTTCTTTTGATCAGAAATAAAATAAAATGTTAAATTTTCAATAAACAGACCGCTAACACGTCTACATACACAAATTGTGGCTATAGTTCCATTAATGAAAATATTACAATGCAGTTAAGGACATATTATGATAAACAGAATGAGCAGCTCACCTCTCATATCTTCTAGTCCGAGTCGTTTGCTCTTTTGAATCTATTGCACTGCATAGCGTCTATGGGACTCACGTGACAAAAGAACGAACGACTCGGGCTAGAAGACTCAAAGGTAACTACTCATTTCTGTTGCCTGTACTTAACCTACAGTATGGAGGTTTTGCGATGCTTTCCCAGTAGAAAATGAACGAATCACTCTCTGAGACGACTCGTTCTTCTGAGACGACTGAGTCATGTTAAAGACTCGTTCAAAAAGAACAAATCATTCATGAACGACCCATCACTATTGTTTAGGTTCCCTTTGTGCCTCTCATGGCATGACCTCTGGGGGTGTGCTGTCGTGTCTGGCATCAGGACGTTGGTGTGGATCCTTTTGGTGCTGTGAGGCCTCCTTGGATTACACTTGGTTGTCCAGTGCATCCCATGGATGCTCGGTCAGATCGGGATCTGTGGAATTTATGCGATGCCCTGTGGTGCACTGGGTGTTCTGGTGCCTTTCAATTCTTGCCGGCATTGACTTTTTTTAGTGATCGGATTGGACGGGTTGGCCTTCAGTGCTCACCGGCGGAAATGAGCCTTGGGTGCCCATGATCCTGTTAATGTGTTACTGTTACATGGTGGTCATTTTATGGCAGATTTTTTATTTTTTTTGTATGTTGAGTTTGTCACTATACTAGGATTTTCAGTGTTTGTACAATAGCTCCATCATTCACTATTTATCAAATAAACTGTTCTATATAAAGCACTATATAGGGCCAGCTGTATTGAAGACATTGCGAGGAAATACATCAATATGACATAAATGAGTGTGCATCAGTTGCTGTAACCTGGTTGTAATATACATGAACTATCCAGGAAATATTATGTGTACATGATGTAGTACAGTATTTGAGGGCAAAATGGATTTAAGGCAATATTCTTTTACTAGATGGGTACATAGGGAGTAGAGTCGCATTTGCATGGTAATACTCAGGTTCAGATCTGTGTGTCCCTGTGTAATCTTATATGCTGAATTTATATAGTTTAGCTTGCTGGCTTGGCAGGCAGGATTCCTTACTAACAAGGCAACCCTTTTTCTTTAAATGCATAGCTAGATGTAACATACAGATCAATAACAAATATCATAATACTGTACTGTGTCTATATACTGTATGACTTTACGGTTCTGCATAGCAGCAACACAACAAGACAGCTTACAGCTGAACATGCATTGTGTTGAGAGAGAGAGAATGAAATAATGGATTCATTAAGTTTAACTGTAATGACATGGCTTTGCTCCGGGCCGATGTTTTTGTTTTCACCATGACGACGGACCATGAACACTTACAGGCTCACTATCCTGTACAGAACATGAGTACACATCCAACATGCACGCACACACACGTGTACTTACACGTAAACATCTTGAACACATTTATGGTATATTACAGGTCGACACATTTCCCTAAAGGCCGGTTTCTTTATCTCTCTCTCTCTCTCTTTCTCTCTTTGTCTATCTCAATTCCTTACTCCCCTTTATCGCCCCTTCTTTCTTTCTCTTTCTCCCTCAACCCCTTTCCTCCTCTTCATCTCTTTCTCCCTCCTTTAAATGCTTTCCCCCTACATCATTCCCCCCCCTTTTTTTTTTGCATTTCATTCTCTATCCCTAAATTTCGTTCTCTTCCCTTACTCCTTTCCTTCTCCATCATTCCTACATTACTCTCTCTTCCTCTCTTCATTCGCTGTGCACTCTTTCATACTCAATCCCTTAAACCCCGTCTCCTTTCTTTCCCCCTGTCACCACCTGTCTGTCTGTCTCATTCCCTCTGTCTTCATAAAGGAGTACGAGATAGCGGGATCGAGTGGGCTGGCGAGGGCTGGAGAGGGATAGAGGCTGTCAGAGAGACTGAAGGAGATTTGCAGTGTAGCTGGACGTCAGTTATGTCTGTTTCCCTCTTAGATAGAGTTTTAAACCCGCTGAAACTTGACACGCTCATCAATTACACCAGTACTGTTTAAGCCCCGCTTACACACACAAACACGCGAGAGCTTTGAGGACGGTCCACCCATCAAGCACTCGACGATAGTTAGATCTTGGGCCCAATATATTAAGCCTTAAAGTTTACAACAGCAGGCTGGTGATTTAACATAGCGACACGCTGCTAAAGCTGAGACAAGCGGCTCTAACAGTATTCCCTAAGGCACCATTTCAGAAATCACACACACACACACACACACACATACACACCCCGAGACAGCTGCACAGGTCGCAAAGGGCATGTAGGGAGTGTTACACGGTACGTCCTGAAAAGCATGCTCCTTGTCATGCATTCTCTGCAGTCTGTTCATGCCATACCAAGATATATTGATCTACTACGTGTGTGTGTGGAGCATTTTCACACAGCCTACTCCACTCTGAAGGGTACTAATCCTCACATGAGGCCAATAAGCTCATCTATAGTTATTTACATACATCTACATAATTCCCCCCTCTCTCTCTCTCTCTCTCTCTCTCCAGTGTGTTGCTGTGGAAAATGGCAGTGCACGTAATGATTACCCGGCACTGCTTCAGCATGCCCATCCCATCCCACCCTATTCCTCTATTCCTCTCCTCTCTCCTCCCTGCATCAGTCATAAAAAGAGGATCATGGATGGAATGATGAGGGAAGCATGGGATTTGATAAACAGACCGATGCCCAGCTCGGCACAGAATTTCTGGATTTATATTTAGAGACACGGAAAGTATCGGAATGAAACCGTGCATTCATTAAATGACGTAAAAGTTGGATGAATTGAACTGAATGCACAGATATGCATGTTGATGCTAATGAATGAATAAGTGCATGTCTGAATTATGAATGAAAGGCAGAAATAAGCAGGGTGGACTGGCCACCACATTAAAATCCAATGCAAATTAATCGAAGCACTTTGCATAAAAAGTGATGAGTCAGAATTCAAATCATGGGCGAATCAGCACAAGGATGGTTTCGTTCCGTTCGGAAACAAAACTGGAGTGTAAACATTGCACCGAGAGGAAAGCACGAGACTCCTCCAGACTTTAAGTGTTCTCTAAGGTTTTTGTTGCAGTACTGTGGTGCTGTATTACAGCCCAGTGTTAAGTGCATTAAGGAACAAGGGGAAAGCGGATGAATCCATGCCTGTGCATATTTCTTTTTTTTTTTCTTTTTTCTTTTTTTATTTCTCCTGGAGACGACTTAAAATACATTGAAATACGTTTGATCTTCATCAAGCACTAAAACTACCTAAATGAAACTTCCAGTGTGTTCAATTAACATAATCTACTTGCATTTGCTTACTACAAATTTGATTACATCCTTAGATCCGTTTTTATATTGAAATGTATATAGAGACTTCAGAGAGAATATAACATGTTATTTAACTGAACACATTTCCTGCAGAACTAAGATGAATGACAGAGCAGCTTTCTAGAATCCTGCATTACAGACTGCTTATCCTCAGGCTGGGGACATGGTGCATAAGACAGTTATGACAAGGTTAAAAAAAAAAAAAAAAAAAAACTAAAGAAAAAAAACGTGAGTTTAGACTGCTGAGATGTAAAACAAGGTTTTTAGCTGCACTCTAAACAACTCAGACAGTGTGACAGTGATGAGCGTGGAACTCGAAGCATAGCCGCATATTTAACAGCTGCCAGATGCTGAACGGTCAAGCAAGTCGTCTGTCTGATAGAAAAATGACAGTTTTGTTTAATCTGGAAGAGCTGGTGCGTGTGGGGAGTGAAACTCGTGCTGAGCAAGGAGACCATAAGGGTGCGGATTTTTACAGCATATTTACTCTTGACCTGCGTTACATTCTCAATATGCTTTTCTGACAATGTTAAACAAATCGAAAGAGGTGTGGTCTTTATGCCTGTCAGTCATACAGTATGGAAAGAGGTGTGGGCTCTATAGCAATGAAAAAAGTAAACACCTGTGGCCTGTAACTGTAGATGGTAATTAAGGAGATGTGGCCTCTATACCCATAGCTCAAAATAGGAGGGGTGGTCTCTATGCTTGTAAATTAAAATGAAGAAGGTGTGGCTTCTACTGTATGCTTGTAGACCACAATAAAGAAGGTGCAGCCTCTCTACCTGTTGATCAAAATGAATGAGGTGTAGCCTCTTTGCTAATAAATCCAAATGATGGAGGTGTGGCTTCAATGCACATAGACCGCAATGAAGTAGGTGTGGCCTCTTTTCCTGTAGATCAAAATAAAAGAGGTGTGGCCTCTATGCCCGTAGATCATAAGGAAGGAGGTGTGGCCTCTATGCCCGTAGATCATAATAAAGGAGATGTGGCCTCTATGCCCGTAGATCGTAATGAAGGAAATGTGACCTTTCTTCTTGTTGATCAAAATAAAGTAGGTGTGGCCTCTATGCCCGTAGATCGCAACGAAGGAGGTGTGGGCTCTATGCCCATAGATCATAATGAAGGAGGTGTGGCCTCTATGCCCGTAGATCGTAATGAAGGAGGTGTGGCCTTTCTTCTTGTTGATCAAAATAAAGTAGGTATGGCCCCTGTGCCCATAGATTGTAATGAAGGAGGTGTGGCCTCTATGCCTGTACATCATAATGAAGGAGGTGTGGCCCCTATGCCCATAGATTGTACGGAAGGAGGTGTGGCCTCTATGCCCATAGATTGTAATGAAGGAGGTGTGGCCTCTATGCCTGTACATCATAATGAAGGAGGTGTGGCCTTTCTTCTTGTTGATGAAAATTAATGAGGTATGGCCTCTATGACTGTCAGTCGAAATGAAGGAGGTGTGGTCTCATAAGTCATACTGGAAGAGGAGGTGTGGCCTCTATGGTAAAGAGGTGTGGCTTCTATACAGGCCTGTTGTGTGGCCTCTACATCTGTCAGTTCCAGGAAAAGAGGTTAGTTTGAGGTTAAAAAGCATAGTTCCACTATACTCAGTCACAAAGAGGTATCATGGCTTTCTTATATGTTACAATAAAGTAGGTGTAGTCTCTGTGACTGGCAGTCCCAGTAATTGAAGTGTTATCTCTCAGTGGGTTTTTAAATTACTATGTTTGCAACGTCTGCAATTATCTTAAATGATTTGTCCCTGTAAATTTATACATTTTGTGCACTGAATTCTTGATTACACAAATTCGCTCCTTTCGTGGTCAATAATTTGAGCATAATTTTATTCGACGCTAATTAGAAAATCCCCCAGTGCTTTTCCCTTACACTAAAATCAGTTAGATGACATGGCCAAGTTGAGGCATAATACAGAGATCTGATGTTGATTAGCGAGTAAAGGGTGTGCATGTGTGTGGTGCCCAGCCACATCATTAAATATATGCGTAGATGATGTAAGCTTTGCTTTCTTGTGTGGTATGTGTGTGCATGTGTATCGCATAACATTGCCCGGGATGCTTGACCTTTTTGCTTGGCCTCTGCATGAGTTCACCATGTACTGTGCTATTAATGTACGTAAGGACAGACACCCACACGCACACATCCCTCTTAGCCGAACACTTCCACTCTGCATGTCCTAACAGCGACCTAACATTTAGCCAAAGGTGGAAAAACATTCGTGGTGACAAGACGATAATCGTCTGTGACACCGCTGTCAGGTTGGTGCTTGCGGTCGAACAGAATATGCCACAATCTGAAAGCCACGGCTCACATCAAAAACATTCAGGTCCAAAAGTCTACGACTGCTACCAAAACTCTCATTATTTCATCAGTTAACAAAACGCTAACAGAATATAACACAGACGATCCGAGTAGTTTAAGAACATATTATTTAAAGCCATGAATAGATTATGAACTATGAACTATGATTATATTTGTGGGAAATCCTCATGGAGAATTAAAATCTATCTAAATATCCAGCTTATATCATGTTCACAAGTTGAGAGTTTACTAGGTATTAAATTAATTTGTAACAATAAAATGACAAATTAAGTTCATATACTCTAATTCAGCCAATTTCTTGGATTGATTGATCTAGTAAATTCTGGTAATGTGTTAAAATATTAAGAATGAATATTGCATATTTATTGACATATCAGCATACATTTTATGTGTTTATTTGTTAGGAGGTAAACTTATTTAATGAGCTTTTTATCTTATTTATTATGTATTATTTTATTCATTCACTTTCATTGTATTTACTTTTGATTATAATTAAGCTTTATTTTTTATTTCAATTTGTATGATAAATAGTTGAGGATATTTAGTACTGATCCGGATTTTAGCAATTATTATTTAATCCATTATCATATAGTTATAAAATACATTTTTATCAAATAAAAAAAAATTAATAATGTAATGTAATAATACCTATGAATTTCTCATAAGTATGTTATTTTTAATCCAGCAACATGATGAGAATAAAATAAAATGCCTGTTATCTAGTAAGAGTATTTTAATGTCATGGTTTGAATATCAATATTAAATTGATGTTACATCACAAAAATCAATTACCCTCACATTTCTAAACCACAAGCTATTGTCTTCGTTTTTTTTTTTCCTGCATACATTAATCTTCAGTAACTGCTTGATCTGACTAATATTGACCACTCAGTCAAGCTTTCACAAAATTAGATTACACATTGATCAGCCAGAACATTAACACTGATTATCAATTAAATACCAGTAAAATGGTGACAGGTTCATGTGCACCTAAGACTCATTTATGCCTGTGGGGGGAAAAAGTTTAGCCCGTCGGGTTCGATCCCACAGAAGCACCAATGTTTCACAAATTGATGAAAAAAATTAATGCTGGTCATGATGGAAAGGTATCACTTATGAAGCTTAGCAGGCCAAGAGTTCAAGGTTGTTGCTCAGGCCTCAGGCATCCATGGGATGTGCTGGACAAACAAGTCTGATCCATTGAGGCCCCACCTTGTAACTTACAGCACTTAAAGTATTTGCTGCGTATGTCCTGGTGCCAGACGCCACAGCACACCCCCCAGAGGTCCTGTAGAGTCATGCCCCAAGGGAACATATAGTTTTAAGGATTTAATATTATGGCTGATCAGTGTATATTAGAATGGCGAAAATCATGATAAAAAAAAAAAAATTGCTTGAGGTTATTTCTTACATAAGAAGTCCACACATCCTTGTTAAAATATCATAGTAACCAAAAGAAAAATAAATAAAAGAAGGGTTCACAACCGTTACCTAATACTTTTATGTCACGATAGTTCTATCAAGGTAGTTACATCATACTTCACATCAGCCCCTGCACATAACATGATCTTGATCACTCCCACCAGTATCTTCCTATGCCTTGTCTATGCCACTATTTCCCACTTTATAGTCTGTATGGTTCTTGTCTAGTATCCGTAGTTCATGTTAATGGTACAGTACTTATTTTCCCTGTTTTGGCACAACAGATTACCTGCGCTTGCAGGCATCTCAGCTACCAATTCCAGGTCTGACAAGTAAGAGTTGTGATTTTTGCTTTCGATCACTGTAATGCTGGAAGGTGAGAACTTCAGGTAGTTAAAAAAAAGAGGCTCACGGTTTTTGTGCCAAAACACATCGGCATCTTAAAGCCCCAGTCCCAGCTGAAAAGAAGCAGCCCCACAGCATAATGCTTGCACCACCGTGTTTCACTGGGGGCATGGTGTTCTTTGGGTGATGAGCTGCCTTGTTCTTGTGTCAAACATCTTTCGGGATTATTTTCCAAAAGTTCTACCTTGGTCTGATCTGACTGTAACACATTTTGCCACAGGGTTTGGAGTTATTTTAAGCAAGTTTGGATTTTTTCTTTCTTCCTGAAAAAAAAAAAAAAGCTTCCATCTAGCTCTACTACCATATAGCCCAGACATGAAGAAAATGAGAGATTGTTGTCACATACAGGAATGCACCAGCACTTGCCAGATAGCCCTGTAGGTTTCTCAGCAGCCTTCTCGATGTGTCTTCTTCTTGTCTTTTTCTCTAGTTTGGTAGGACATCCTGTTCTTGGTAATGTCACGCTGGTGCACCATTTTCTCGACTTGTTCGACATGTAATGTTTCAGAAATTATTTTGTACCCCTCTTCTGAACATAATCTTCCAACAGTGAGATCCCGTGCATAGTTTGTAAGCTTTGTGTGAATCATGATTCAGGATTTGGATAAAAACTAAGAAAATGTCAAGAAAGTCCAAGGAAACAGCAGACCTGCTCCTACTGCGGATCTTTATTTGGTATTAATCAGAACCACTTAATGAATGGCAGGTTTATGAGTATTGCCTCATTATAAAAGTGTGTGTACACTCATGCAACCAGATTATTTCACCCTAAAAAAAAAAACACGATTTTTCTTAGTTAATTTTAACATAGGTTGTGTTGGACTATAATAATAATAATAATAATAATTATTATTATTATTATTATTGTTAGAAGAAGTAGTAGTATTTCCACTGTATAATTATGTTCAAGTCAACCCGGGACTTTCTGTATATAATCCCCTACCACACTAATGCAACAAAGCACTAAAAATTACTCACTTAATAAAAAAGTACGAGGGGCGTTCATGTCAAAGAGGGACTTTTGATTATGCATAATAACAAAACATATATAAGAGTTAAAAACTCCCTTTATTTCTCCATATAATACCCTTCTTCACTAATGCACTTATCCCAGCCTTTCACTAACGCTTGGAGATAATTAATGTAGAAAGTTTTAATATATAAAATAAGACTGCCTGCTTCACGTTTAAAACCCTGGCCTCCCAGGAGCTCCTTTAATGGGCCAAATATGTGGAAATGGCTTGGAGTGAGGTCAGGACTGTACAGGGGATGTGGCGATAACTTCTAGCCGAGTTCCTGTAATGTGCAAGTGGTGTTGATCGTGTGGGCAGTTCCCACAGACAAATGCGTCTCTTCTGCAAGCTGGTAACAAGTTATGCATTGATTTTCAAAGATCAGGGGGTCCACTCGTTGAATATTCATGGGAACGACTGCGGTGGGCACCGAACCACCTCGGCTGGGAATATCATTCCAAGACGTACGGACTTCTTCAAAAAGCTTTCACAATTCAAATGTTCTACTGCGACTAAAAGTCTCATCACCGTACTGTGAATTTTAATCAGTTTTTTTACGCCTTCATTCACAAGACATTTCATCATAAGTTTAACTTGAATGCCCTTTGTGTATTGCTTGGTGGAATATTTCAAATATCGTCTACAATAATAAAAAATAAATCCTATTGATCTGAATTCTTTCTGCTGGGGTATGTTTTCAGCTCTTCGCTCTATCTCTTATTTCAGTCTTATCTCACTCACTCACTTATAATCTACCACGCTTTATCCTGTATTCAGGGTCGCAGGGATCCAGACACTTAGGGAATGAGGCAAGATACACCCTGGACAGGGTGCCAATGCATCGCACGGCAATTTGGGTTATCCTAACCTGCATATCTTTGGATTGTGGGAGGAAACCGGAGTACCAGGAGGAAACCCACCAAGCAAGGGGAGAACATGCAAACTACATGCACACAGAGACGGGAATCAAGTCTGGCTGGGAATCGAACCCAGACCGTGGAGGTGCAAGGCGACAGTGCGAACCACTACACCACCGTGCTGCCCCCAGTCTTATCTCAGGAGCACATTTATCCATTTCACAGAGCCACCAACAGGGGTATCTTGGCGGTCTATACGTGTCAGATTAAAAAAAAGAATAAATTATGTAAACACTGGAATATTAGATCGCTGTAGGAATTAGCATAACTAAAATGTTAATATGAGAGAAAGTGGACTTAACACAGCCGGAATGCTCTCGTCTGGCGCTGTAGAAAAAGCTTCCATTAGTTTTAGACCTAATTAGAGTGACACTTAACAGGCTAATTTTCTCCAGACACTTAAAACACTCTGCAGGTTTTTGGTTGCACTTAAGAGCACACGCGCACACACACACACACACACACACACACACACACACACACACACACACAGACACGCGCACACACAGACACACACACACACACACACACACACACACACACACACACACACACACATACTTGGAGGTTGGAAGGTAATTGATGTTGCATTTCTTAATGGGAAACTTAATGTCAGAACACATTTACGTCTGTAAGGTTTTCCACACACACACAAACGCAATCATAATGTACTGTATACACAAACATGCGCGACTGACACACATGATGCACTTCCACTTTTTCCTGTCATCTTCCTTTTTTCAAGCCAGGAAGTGAAAGGAATGAGATACACACACACACACACACACACACACATACACGCCATGTCCCCCCACACCGTACACATATTGTAGTTTTTTTTTGCATGTATGCATGTGCAGTTCTTTCTTTTATTATTATTTTCTTGTAAATCACATGTGCTACACCCACTCTTCGCTCAATGTATTCCCTTATACACAGGGGAACATAGTAAACCAGTCTATAATATTTACCAGTCATTTTTTATGCATGTGTGTGTGTGTGTGTGTGTGTGTGTGTGTGCGCGTATGTGTGGAGCAGTCCTAAGATTCGAATATCATTCAAAAAATGCTTTGTAAATTTTAAATACTATCTCCCCAACCCACCCCTAGCCTCGACACAATAGTGATACAAAAGTTGAAAATTCAGTCAGAAAGATAGAAAGAAAGAAGAGAGAAGGAGAATGGGCTGTTTTGGCCGCAGGGGAGCAAGCATCAGTGCTATTCCAATTACAGGAGACAATGAGAGAGCAGAGGCGTGCTGGGATTCTGTGTGTGAGGGTGTGTGTGTGTGTGTGCTGCATGTGTGCATGTCTGGGCAGTGGGGTGTGTGAGAGTATGAGAGGGTGTAAGTGTCATTCTGTGTGTGTGAGAGAGAAATGAGGTTCAGAGATGAGAAGGGTCGTCTCCCTCGGTCCGCTCTGTAATTGTGATAAATCTTGTGCGAGTGTGTGTGCGTGCGCACGAGTATGTGTGTGTGTGTGTGAGAGTGTGTGTGTGAGTGTGTGTTCATCAAGTCCTGGGTCACACTGTTCGCTTGCCCTCCGTAATTAGGATGTGACAGGCTGCAAGTTACTGCGCTGCTCTGTAGGAGTGTGTGTAGAGGTACACGGGTGTGTGTGAGAAAGTGTATTGAGAGCAATTTAATTGAATTTCGATAGATAGATAGATAGATAGATAGATAGATAGATAGATAGATAGATAGATAGAGTAATACACAATGTCACTATAAA
>JAQMYG010000004.1:15531271-15556423 GCA_030014215.1 Clariallabes teugelsi
CCCCCCCCCCCCCCCCCCCCCCGCTTTTTATTAGTATTAATTAAATATGATTTATGCCCCACCCCCAAAATGCTTGAAGATAAAGAACTGTGTCTACATGAAAGTAAAAGCCTTCGGTAACTTTGGCTTCCCATTCTCACTGAAAACCTCTAAGGTCAAGGTCTAGGGGTGTTCAAGTCAAACTGGGACTTTAAACACAGTACGGTGATGAGACTCTTAGCCGCGGTTAAACATTTGAATGGTGCAAACGTTTTAAATGAGGCTGTACGTCCGTTAATGCCGTTAATCCCAGCCATGATACAGTTGCGCCAAGCTGTTTCCAAATGTTTGGGGCTGTAAAGGGGTTCCTGAGAGGCCAGTGTTCCAGACATGAAGCAGGCAGTCTGATCATGCTTCTGGTGTACTGAGAAATCTTTCTACCTTGATGGTATCCAAGCACTAGTGAAACGCTGGGATAAGTGCATTAGTGTAGCAGGGGGTTATATATAGAGAAATAAAGGGAGTTTATAACTCTCTTAACTGTGAGAGTAATCAAAAGTCCCGGAATGACTTGAACTCCCCTCGTACAGTAAATGCCCTACAGAACAACAATAACAACTACAACAGCAAAACCTTCTTTTTCCATCTGTATTTGTATCTTATTAGATAGATAGATAGATAGATAGATAGATAGATAGATAGATAGATAGATAGATAGATAGATCATTATTGTTATCCACTATCTTGTTTCATGTACAATAATGTTGTAATAAACACTGTAATCCCTAATCCCACTCTTCACCCTAACATTCTCCACTCATAACTTTACACACCAGCTGGTTTTTTACGATGATCTTTTGCAACACTATTCGGTGAGCAGCCATTAATCTCAATCCACATTTTAGTCTGTTTTGTGTGTGTGTGTGTCCCTGATTGTGTGTACTGATGTATTGCACTCGAATACAGGTTATAAAACAGGCCTGATAAAACGGCGATGGGCGAACAAGCACTTTAACGATTCTCCATCTTTCACTGGGGACACGAAAGGAAAAATAGATGAGGGAGAGAGATAGCAAGAGACAGGCAATGTGAGACAGAGACAATAGGGACACATAATGTAAGATGGTAAGACAGAGTGAGAGCGAGATGAGACCAAGTGGAGTTCTGTGTATACTGAGAGTGTAAATTGGACGCATGGTGCATTCTACGTTTAGGTGTTGGGAATCCAAGAATATTTTCACCGTTGTTGAGAAGAGCGAGGCAAAAACCTGAATCAAGACGGAGACTAATAATTCACAAATCTGAGGCGAACAAATCTGCCAAATTTTAACTTGTGATATTGTAAACTGTAGACTTTATATAAACAAAAATAGCAGATTTCTTTAAAAAAAAAAAAAGCTTCAGCAAAGAGAACACCTTAACACCCTGACGCATGTTCATGTGCCAGAAGAGCATAATAACAGACAGATTGTGTGTGTGTGTACGTGTGTGTTATTTTGCTCATTAGCGCTATACAGATGACAGGAAACAGGCTTACTAGTTTCCTGTGAAAGCTGAAAAAAGGGAAGAGTGAAAGTTTCCAATGTTGTGTTAAAATATAACTGTATACACACACACACACACACACACACACACATGTACGGAAATCTATCTTTTTTTCAGTACTGAAAGGCATTGGTGATGTTAACTGTAACCATCCTGTGGGGGACACAATGCCATACACACATACACACACACACACACACACACACACACATGGCTTGAGTTCAGTCAGCTGACATTAATCAGATCACAAAATGCCCCTAACCGTACGATAACCTCAAATCCACACAGCTAACACAACACACACACACACACACACACACACACACACACACACACACACACACACACACGCACACACGCACACACGCACACCACACTATGGAGTTAATTTCCTGCCTGTAGATATCATAAATGAAAAATGTAGAAAAATATGACATTCATGCATATTTTTTTACACATTAATGGGAAATGCTAAGAAGAGATAAAGGGGTGTGGCCAAGTGAAGGCTACAGAGAGATGAAGGGGTGTGGCCAAGTGAGGGCTACAGAGCGATGGAAGGGCGTGGCCAAACAGGGCTATGGGGAGAATAAGGGGCGTGGCCAGGTGAGTGCTACAGAGAGATGAAGGGGCATGGCAAGGTGAGGGATATAGAGAAAAGGGATGAAGGGGCGTGGCCAGGTGAGTGCTACAGACGAGAGATGAAGGGGTGCGGCCAGGTGAGTGCTACAGTAAGAGATGAAGGGGTGCGGCCAGGTGAGTGCTACAGACGAGAGATGAAGGGGCGTGGTCAGATGAGAGCTACAAAGAGATGAGATAAAGGGGCATGATGGCCAGGTGAGTGCTACAGAGAGATTGAGGGGCGTGGCCAGGTGAGTGCTACAGTAAGAGATGAAGGGGTGCAGCCAGATGAGAGCTACAGAGAGATGAGATGAAGGGGCGTGGTCAGGTGAGTGCTACAGAGAGATGAGATGAAGGGGCGTGGTCAGGTGAGTGCTACAGAGAGATGAGATTTATTTATTTTTGCTTTGGTAAAATTGCCTGGCAGCAGCCTCACTAATAAAACTTCATCAATAAAATAAGCAGACTCGAGACCAACAGTGAGGCAGAGAGTTATGTGTTCTAAGTCCATCTCTGTCCCTCTGAACTGACGTTTTAGATCAATTTAGATGACATTTCCTAAAGCCCTTAATAAAGCCGAGTGACCTGAACTGAATGGAGAACAGAGCGAGATAAGGAACAGACAGACGCAGATGAAAAGAGTGAGAGACATAAAGAACAGCAGTCTCCCCCCCTCTCTCTCTCTCTCTCTCTCTCTCTGTGTCGCAGACAGTCCTACATTCAGGCTGACTTTAATCATTCCTATTCAGCTCTGTGTGAAAAGAGACAGTGTCCACCAACCCGGAATAAAACAATGCCGCACACACACACACACACACACACACACACACACACATATTAAAAATCCTGCATCCACATTACAATTGTTGATTTCCCAATGGCCAAAGCACATGACTGGCAGTCAGTCTACTCTCTCTCTCTCTCTCTCTCTCTCTCTCACACACACACACACACACAGATACTAAGACCTTGGTAATTAGTAAACTTTTAAGCATGTGGTTGATGTGTGTCCATGAGTGTGTGCGTGTGTGTGTGTGTGAACTCCTACATTGTTCCAATGCCATGGCTTCCTACAGAACAAACTGACATTCTCAGAGCTTGCTTACACCACCCAGGGGGAGGGACACTAGAGAACTGCACACACACACACACACACACACACACACACACACACACGCACGCAGACACACTCACACAAAGGCCCCATCCGAGTAAGAGAAGATAATTACAATGATCAGCTCAGCCAACATGAGTTCACCAGAGAGAGAGAGAGAGAGAGAGGGGGAGAGATGAAGAAGTAGAAAGAAAGGGCGGTAAGAAAAATAAAATTGGTATCATTTGTTTAAAAGAGTAGAAAGCTGCTGCTGTTAACACACACACACACACAAACTGGTTATCAGTGAATATATGACACACAGTGCTGGCTCTGATCAAATTATTCCTTATAACAAAATCAACTGCTGTTGCAAACTCAACACAGTAGTTCGGCACACACACAGAAACACAATAAACACGCTGCACGCTCACACAAAATACCAGCAAGACATCTTCACCATGCTTCTCTACACAAAGCGCTCTGGAAGACTATGGTGCTGTTAAAATCACCCGAAATCCGTTCACACAAGAGTCCCAGTCGTGGTTGATCAGATGTCCCGTTAATAATGTCTTATACGCCACTGACTTCAGAATATTCTCAGGCAAATGTCAACAATGACCACAATTACGTGATAAAAAAATTATGAGGGGCGTTCGAGTCAAACCGGGACTTTTCTTATCGGGAAATTTCTTGTGAAGGTTGTAAGGTGTAAAAGCGATTGACATTTACAGAAGCACAGCACAGTAATGAGACTTGGCCGTAAAGCATTTGAATGGTGCAAACGTTTTTTAAAAAGCTGTACATCTGTAAAATTATGATCCTGCAGTCGTTGCTGTGAAAATTCAGAGCCTGATTTCACTTCATATCATACTGTGTATGACTGTGTATGTGACGAATAAAATTTGAATTTGATCCTTGAAAATCGCCAACTTGCGGAAGAGATGCATCTGTCAGTGAGAACTGAAGACACAATCATTCACCAACATCAATTGCACATTACAGGAACTCAGCTGGGAGTCATTGCCACATCCTCTGTACAGTCTTGACCTCGATCCAAGCCATTTCCACATGCTTGAGCCATTTAAGGAGTTCCTGGGAGGCCAGCATGTCAAACATGTAGCCGGGGGCCTGATCATGGCTCTGGCATACTGAGAAAACTTTCTACCTTGATGGTATCCAAGTACTAGTGAAAGACTGGGATAAGTGCATTAGTGTAGCCGTGGATTATATAGAGAAATAAAGGGAGTTTTTACATAACTGTGTCATGTCATTCTGCACAATCAGAGGTCCCGGTTTGACTTGAACGCCCTTTGTATTTGCTTAATCTTTGGGATATGACTAAATGGATTCAGATTTCATTGTGTACGATGGCTGGGAAATATAATGATATAATTTTTGACATGGTGATAAATGATGCCACAAAATATTCTTTATAGAATTATTACATTGTGGGTCTCATGATGTCATCTTATTCTTTTTAATTACATTTGTACTTTTTTTTTCAAAAATACATAGTGAGTGGAAGCACATGCTTTTCTGATTTGCTGTACAGTAGATGTGGCATGTGAGTGTATTAATATGAGAATAATGATATAATATTTTTGGTTATATCTCCCAGTCCTAGTCTGTACTGTTCAAATAACGCACAACCTTCCTAAAAAATAAGAAGAATTATGAGATTTAAGCTTTAATGTCTTTTCGCATACAAGTACAAGCAAAGGCACATTTGTAAAGAGAATTCGGAAGAACATTTTCCAGCAGCTTTCGCTGGCTTTTGCATGTTCGTAAACGCTCGATGATATTTTTAGACGAGGTTAGACAGTGCAAGTTTCAAACTGTATCACTCCTACATAGCCGAAACATTGAAAAGCCTGTTGATAATCCAGTGGATCAGAAAGGAACTAACACTATGCATCACCCTACACAACCCACCCGCCCACCTACACACACACACACACACACACACACACAAATGGATGCAAAGCCACTCAGCCAGATAATTACAGCTGTGTCCTGCTCCATGGCGAGGCTAAAACACACACTCGGAGCTGTCGTCGCTAACAACACTCATTAAAACCAACAACTCCGGGGTCAAAGGAAAGGTTGTAGGATGCTAAGAACAGCGGACCGCCACTCCAGCGCCTCTTCAGCATTATCGCAATCCCGACGATCTTTCTCACTCTTTGTGAGTGCATGTGTGTAAACGCAGGTGCGTGGGCGAGATTATGCGCCCTTCATGACCACTTCCCACGCGGTCTCGCTTGGCTGTTGTTGGAGTCCACCCCATTAAAAAAAAGAAAGAAACAAAAAAAAAAAAAAACACTCATTTTTTTCTTGTACAAGACAGCCGGAAGGGAAGGAAGCAGGCGAGGAAGAGACATGAGCGAGAAACTGAGGAGGTGGAAGAAAGAACGTTGTGATATGAAGTGGTAAAAATCAGCCTAAAAATGTCCAAACCTTGCCAGCTACAGTAAGTGGGATTCTTTCACACAATCGCACAATACGGCCCTGATCTACAGAGTTGTTCGTGATAAAATGGACACGAGTCCAATCACGTCTACAGTTGTCAGCTGTCAAAATGTCTGTGGTGCACCTGTTCCGTCAGAACAATAACAAACAAATACGAACACGCGCTCTACAAATGACAGCAAAGGAAATGTAAAAATGCCCTTATTGTTTCATTTTAGCCAACAGCACTGCCCTAATCAGAGACTGTTTCATTGATGTAAGAGTGAACGGAGATCAGACGTACAGTATGAAGAAACGATGATTAGGTTCTGGTTAAATGAGGCTCCTGTTTAGGTGATAAGCCTACAGAGACTGATGGGTAATATAATGATCAAAGTAATTACAGCGCAAGTATTTTAACAATAATGGGTTGTTTCTTCATAAATATCATACTGTATGTTCGAAATATATACGGTGCTGTGCAAGTTTTGAGCCACCCATGATTTTTTTTATATTTTGCTTACAAAAATTTTTTTTTCAGTATTTTCTTTTGTACGTAGTCTTGAGGAATAGTTCTTCAGGCTTCCGGAATCTCCTTTTTTTTTTTTTTTTTTTTTTTTGGCCTCCCATTTTCAGACCAGTGCCTGAATCTGACAAGTTGCAAAGGAATGTTTTTTTTGCTTGTTTCTTATGAACCAGGTGCAGAGGATGACAGGTGATCGGGCCGGTGATAGTAGTATAGTATACTGGTGATTCTGAAAGCTGGGTGGTTGGAACAGTCAAGAGGGGAAATGAGGTTGCTGCTGAGGTTGTTACATAAACAACCAATTTTTATGTACCTTGCAGCCTGTAACTGTAAAACTTGTTTGCTTATGATGAATATGAGTAAATGATGGGTGGCATAAGACTTTTTCACAGTACTGTCTATGTCTTGGCTATAGATATAGATGTAAAGATATTGACCACTAATAAATGATAAATTACTTTTAAATTTGTAATGCTTGATACAAAGGCGGAATTCAGAATAGCCAGGAAATAAATCAACATAAGCACTGAGGCTGTGTTTATAATGTATATACTACATCTTCTTTATTATTCACTAAATGCAAATGAAATCAATAAACAGTGGGTGCTTTTATTTAGAGTAGGTGTCGTGGTGACTTTAATTCGAAAATCTTGCAGGGTAAATTACTTTACATAGTATACATAGCCGATTATGTATCATATGTAGCGGAAAATCATCATGGGAAATTCACGCAACCTGACAGGTTTAATTAGTTTTCACTCGGCTCTGCATACAGTACAGTATCAGTTGGCTGCCATTATAGTTACAATAGATGTCGTTATGGTTACAGTTCGTACTGTATGGTCTCTTTCACCTATAACATTAGTCTGTACTTTAGCAAATCAGTCATTTATTGTTCTGGCGTAATATATCGAACCAGGAAATCCTGGCCTTTAACATGATTTGTGTGGGTACAGTATTTCAGGTATGAAAATGTCTCTTTGAATGAGCTGTAACTATAAATATATTATATAAAGTACTAGAAAGATCAGTACATACGGTACATACTGTACCTATCACAGGTCAGAAGAGTAGCACAAAAGGGTAAATGCTTCAGGAGTGGACTGAACCAAACCGCATTGAGAGTCAAGATCCTGATTTTACCTCTCTTGTAATTCTCTATTTTGTTGCCATGGTGGCATTTTTCTGAGCTTGTCTATTTTATGTGTGAATTTCAGCAACCTGAGGTCCAATCACCGGCGAGAAATTTTTAGAACGTGGGGGCGGAAACGTGCAGATAACACAGATATACCATAGATAAGTGAGGCTGTGAGCATTGAGCTATGCTGCTAATGAAATTAGCTTCCCGCATGGCTCACTGCTAATTCAATAAAGGCAACAACTTGTCATTGTTATTTAAAGTAATTTTCAATGTAATCAAGTGGTTTTAATAAGCACACTGCCTCTCATTATAGACTCACTGAACCCGTGTGTTGCATGTGTGTATACGTGTGTGTGTGAGAGAGAGAGAGAGAAAGAGAGAGAGAGAGATTGTACCAGACTGGGGTTGTGTGCATGCATGTGTGTTAGATGTGGCATATATATATATGCTCAGCAGCCAGTGAATCATTTTCAGACTAAGTGTGTGTAGGAGGCCGTGAACTTTGCGTTATTCTCTTTCTGAGAAGGCCGAGGGAAACATTTACTCGCCCTTGTTCCCCATCTCTTCATATTACTGTCAGATTCAGATGAAGACGTATCAGTTGGATGTGTAAAACGACACACACACTTCCTCGTATCGCTGTAGTAGCGGGGACTGATTGTTCTCATGTGCGCGGTAAGGCCAGGCCATCGAATTCACATGCACTTTCTGTACTGGATAGAAAACGTTGCACAAATGTAATAGCATTCTCTCATAGATACATAGACCTCACAAGTCACACACACATACATACACAAAAATATATAATTTCTTTTTTGTTAAAAAAACAAACTATGTGCTTCAATACACTTCCCTTATGAGGACAAGAATTTTTAGACACCTTTAGTCACAACAAGGTTAGAATCAGCAAGATGTCCTGGAAAACCATGTGAAGAGATCACGCTCATTTCTGACCAGTCACACACACACACACACACTGAATCATTGCTTGTGGTTTTACATAAATACCCAACCCCTAAATACTGTCCCCTATATACAGTAATTCCCTTGTCAGACTAGAAACAGGAGAATGTCCCCTCAAATAATGTATGAACACACACACACACACACACACACACACACATTCTACCTTAACGCTTCATTATACAAGCATGACCGATAGTACAAAACTCAACACAGTCGCTTAACACAACCACAAAGGTTTCGCAAGATGAAGTTTACACAACTACCCGTTTAGAAACCAATGCTGCGAGAGAAGCTTTTCTCGCCAAGAGGTTCACAAGTTCTGGAAATTTCCGACACGATGCAGGTCGCCCTAACTCACAAACCAGTCCTCATTGCGACCAGCCGAACACGAGTAATGCATTATAAGCTAAAATCTTCTGAGTATTATTTGAAGAATACCAGCGAGATGTAATTGCGTTACGCTTGCCTACAATGCCACAACAAACCCTGCGATAGGAATCCCCAAATGAGATGCGTTGGATTCATTGTCATTGCTTTACATATTATTGAATAAAACTGTTTGTTTCCGAAGCTAATTTAGTCCGGAATAGAAGAACGACGGAAAGAGAAAAGAGTGTGAAAGGAAGGTGAGATAATGAGGCCGTTAATCAGATGCAGGAAGCACACACACACACACACACACACACACACACACATACAATAATACACACACGCAGAGGGGTTTGGGCTCATTAGCCAAAAGTGGTCTGGGTCTTCTGGTGGCTTCATTAGCTGTTAAGGCTGCCACTGAGCGCTGTTAGAGAGGGGAGGAGGGGAGAAAAGAGCGAGGGATGGAGGACAGGGGATGGAGGGAGAGGAAAGAAAGACGGAGAGAGGCAGACGAGCTTAAGCTGGTCTTTATTAAGAGCTGAAGCTCCACTAGCGGCTCAGCCAAAACTAATCTAAAGCCTCCACACTCTAATAAAGCAGAGCTAGACAAATAGCTCTCCATCCATCCCTTCCTCTGCTCATGCCTCGATCTTTCTTCGAGGCCGGAGGAGAAAGAGAAAAAGTGTGTATCCCCAAAAACTTTATATAAAATATGAGTGCTTGGTAAAGGCATTTGGAGATATGATGCAAAAACCAGAGACATGAGAAATGAAATAGATATGGTTGTACTGTATGTGTCATCGCGTTACTCTGTTGTTTGTGCACGTATCATGTGTGTTGCACGCCGCACTCTGACCTGGTTGTCAGGAAAAATCATTTAACCTAAAAAAAAAAAAAAAAAAGGGAAAAACTTCATAGATAGCTCGTCGTGTCGTCTTTTCTACCCTTGATCTATTTTCATAATTCATCCAGGAATACTGCAGCGTCCCAGTTTACGGAACGAGCTTCCGTCAAGACGCAATCACACACACACACACACACACATACACGCTACAGTATATAATCTAAAGCCATACAATATGTACAGGGGTGAACTAACACCTGCTGTGTGTTACAGTTCTGAATGAACTTGTATGGGACTGAACCCAAGTTCATGACCGGAAGAGTGAGTTTAATACTATGACATCATATCAGTTGATTGAAGACTTTAGGTATTATTTCTACACATAATATTATGGCTGTTGACGGCTTGAAGACGAATTGTGTTAAAGTGGCATGGTACAGTAGGTGTTAGCTGAATTCTGGGGATTTCGGGTTCCTTCTGAAAATGAATCATGGTCATGATCGTTCCAAAATTAGCACTTTCGACCTAAAGTTAGTCGGGTTTCCTGTTTAAAAATTGTGTTCTGCAGTCAGAAATTATAAGAAGACTATATACTGTACAGTATGTGACTATAAGTGGAAGTGTGTGTGTGTGTGTGTGTGTGTGTGTGTGTGATGGTTTATTTTTTCATTTCCCATATGATGTCACATTGAGCTGGTTTAGGTTTAGGTCTAGGTTTAGCCTATTTGTCTAGTTTGTGAACAATTTATTTTATATAGCCTGTGTGTGTGTGTGTGTGTGTGTGTGTGTGTGTGTGTGTGTGTGGCTATACATGTTGTTCACAGCAAGTAAATAAGATAGGTATGGATTTCTAAGTTTAAGCTAACCGCTCATCTGGATTATAAACCCCGTTAGTCGGGAGGAGGAGAACATCTGGATTAAACCCGTTCATCGGGAATAGAACATCTGTCTCGCGCGCGCTCCTCCTCTTCCTCAGCGCGTCCGCTACGCGATGCTGCTGCAGCACCACGTCGGTGCCAAGACAACTGCCCCAGTGCAACTGAGGGGCATTAAAAGTTCCCCCATGCGGGGAGGAGGAGGAGGAGGAGGAGAAAAGGGTGGCAGGTACAGGGTTAAACTAAACCCCGATTCTTGGACAGACACACGAGCATCCACATAGAGTAACGGGCATGACAGCGCGCGTGAACGAAAGTGCGTAAAAACCAACTCGGGTGCCTTTGAAGAGGATGCAGCGTGCAGATCCTTCGGGGCAAAAGTCGAGGGAAAACTCGCGCGCACTCTTCTGTTTAGAAACAGCTCGCGACCGGGACATCATCGTCCCGCGTTCCTGCGGAGCGCGCGCACATCGCAATAAAACACAGAGAGAGCACACGCACGGTATTTACATCGCCGCTTACCGTAACACGTTCCAGCTCTTCAGAGGGTCCAGGTCCGAGATTATAGAAACCATGGCTGAGTGAAAAACACTAGCGGAGATAAAGAAAGAAATAAAGAAAGAAAGATATAGAGATAGAGAGAGAGAGAGCTCTGGTGAAAGGAAGGGAGGGAGAAATGCAGCGGTGAGAGGGTGATCCGGTCCGGTAGTCCGCGTGCGGGCGACGGAGAGAGTGAACGAGCTTCAGTACAGCCCGATAAGAGCTGAGACACAGCCAGAGCCCTCCCTCTCTCTCTCTCTCTCTCTCTCCCTCTCTCTGTTCTCTCTCTCTCTCACTCGAGCTGCCCTACATATTCAGTTATAACATTTTGTACAGAAATCTCATGTTAGACCTGACAAGTCCTAGTTCATAAAGCTCATATGCTTTATTTTCCCCCCACATATATCCATATATTATAAAATCTAATCTAATCTAATCAAGTTGACTATACAGTACATTACTTTAGAATAAATGCTAATAATGAATAAGTAATAAAATAATAAAGTAACCAAAATGAGGCAGCATGGTGGCCCTGTCGCCTTGCACCTTCAGATTTCTGGTTTGATTCCCGCCTCGGGTCTGTTTACATGGAGTTTGCATGTTCGCTCCCCATGCTTGCTGGGTTTCCACCGGGTACTCCGGTTTCCTTCCACAGTCCAAAGACATGCAGATTAGGCTAACTGGCGTTCTCAAATTGCCCATAGTGTGTGAATGAATATGTGTGTGTGTGTGTGTGTGCCTTGTGATGGATCCGCACTCTCTCCAGGATGTACCTCACCTCATGCCCTAAGTCTCCTGGGACAGGCTCCGGGCTCCCCGTGTCCCTGTACACAGGATAAAGTGGTATAGACCATGAGTGAGTGAGTAACGATTAGTACTCCCTCATTGTCTATACCACTTTATCCTGTGTACAGGGTCCTAGAGGCTATATCAGGAGTACGAGGCAGGATACACCCTGGAAAGGGTGCCAATCCATCGCCATGCACATATACACATACACACACTCGCACGCTCATTCACCCACTATGGGCAATTTGGCAATGCCAATTAGCCTAATCTTCAAGTCTTTGAAGGAGGAAACCAGAATACCTGGTGGAAACCCACCAAGCACGGGGAGAACATGCAAACTCCTCATCCTGGAGGCGCAAGGCGACAGTGCAAACCATTAAGCCACTGTGCCGCCCAGCTGCATAAAAAAAGCAAAAAACAAAGGTGGATCAGGTGTCACTCAGAAGGCTACATTTTACAAAATGCAAAGGAATATTTCACTGCATCCTAGATGCTTTCACACACAAACACACACAGAAAACACTTATGCACAAAATGCATCCTTCACTTCATGTCACTTTGTGTTACCTGGAGTCTGACGGGTGACCAGTAATTTCCATTTCAAATGGTCCATTCGAATAAACAAGCAGGGTGAAGGAGAAGGAGAGCATCGCCATAGCAGTAGATGAACGTTTAACAATTTAGGCCATGGATAACTGTAAAACTACTGTTTCACATAGTATATACAGTGCTGGCTTGTATCTGTCTGTAAATATAGGAATAGTGGTGCTTAAAATGAAAATTCATCCAATTGTTTACTTCATTCAGTAATCTTCAGCAAGCACGTCATCCTGGTCAGAGTCCCAGATATACTGAATGTGAGTCAGGAACGCATCCTGACCCGGGTGCCAGTCCATTACTCAGATTTGCACTTAAGGGCAATTTGCTGTAGCCAATCCACCAACAATGCATGCTTTTGTAAGTTGGGAGAACCCCAGAAACTCAGAGGGAAACCATACAGAAATTACAAGAACTTTAACACCTCTCCTATTATACTAAACTTCCATCCTTCTAACACTCAGCATGACTGCTGACCAAAATGACCACTATTAAAAGCGCTATATAAATAAAGTTGAATTGAATTGAAATTGAAATCAGTGACCATGGAAGTGTGAGACAATAGTGTCACCCAAATAACCCGTATTACAGAACAAAGCTTCAGTGGGCTGGAGTTGGACTTGATCCTTGTGTATACCAAAGGGTCATAGGGAGAAAAAATCATGTATGGGTTAGGGTTAGGGATGAGGATTAGGGTAATCCTTATAGGAGGATTTGGATTAGATCCAATTCACTTTTGGTTCTTCAGTGAGTATTTCATGTTACAGTATATCAGGTTGCTACTCATATTTATTTCTGTTACCTCATTCCTGATCTATTATGTCTATATCAAGATATATTTGGTGTTCAGGTTTTGCATTAGACCTAAGAAGGTATTGCGTCTAAGAAATTAAGGACAACTTTTAGCAACCTTAGTTTAAATCAAAAACTCTAATAATTAAAAACGTGCAATATATAAGCTTCTACCCTCTTAAATTGTCATGTTTAAATGAAATATTAAGTTATTACATGTTTTTATTTATTCAGTTTAGGATGGATTTCTTTTACGCTCTTATGCACTTCCAAAAGTGTTTTTTTTTTTTTTTATACAGTGCAATATGCAGTCAATTGATCTAAAGCATATGCTCGGTTTAAATGAACTCGGGCTCTGCCTGTTTACTTCTGCTTTAATTTAGCAATATACAATCAATTGCATTTGCTCATCATGTTTCTAGTTCTGCCATAACCTCCAAAATGGAAATAGCACAAATGTTACTCATTTGCCAATCGATGCACAGTTATAGAACTCTCAAATTCCATGTTCAACCTGGGACCACAAATGTTCAGTTGTTGAGGTAAACACAGACCTAGTTCCTCATCACATGATGCGACCGTTCATATCTGACACCCTACTTCCTGTGTGACACATGGCCACATCCTGTAAACGCCTGCCGCTCTACCCGTTCCTAAATTAAAGCAGAAGTAAACAGGCAGAGCTCGAGTTCATTTAAACCGAGCGTATGTGTTAGATCAGTAAGAAATCTGTCTGCGTTGGTTGCATGTTGGACTAACATGTGTCAGTGTGTATTTGTTTTTGCATCGGTTTGAAAGAGAAGGAGAGATGGCGAAATGGTAAAACAGTGCCAAGACTTACAGATTGCAACAGCAGAGACGCAGAAAGGAAAGAGAGGAAAGAAAAACAATAAAGAATTAAAAACGAATGGATGCTAATTTGGGCCAGATTGAAGTTAATATGTGTCATACAAAGGCTAATGGGCATCATGTGAAACATTCTGCTCGGTTATAGTTGGTTTTTTTCTTTCTTTTTTTTTCAATCATCCACCAATGATGTCACAAACTTGCAGTTCTGCTGTTGGGGGAGTTTTTCACTTCTCATTTCTGGCCAACTAAGTGTGTGTAGCCAGATACTGAAGATGGCTGCAACAGGGTGGTCACAAGAGATACACACACAAGTGAGTTCCTGAAGTCATCTGGGAAGGAGCTTAATCTATAGAATAACACAAGCTGGTGTGTGTGTGTGTGTGTGTGTGTGTGTGTGTGTGTGTGTGTGTGTGAGATCTGGCTTTTCCTCATCATGGCCTGTTGACTTTCATTCACAAAGCATCATGCACGTTTAACAGCCTCTAATCTCATTAGTCGAAGTGGACAATCAAAGCATAGACACAGAGAAAAACAGCAAGCTGCTCTCTCTAAGGCTTTGAGAGAAAGATAGATAGAGAGAGAGAGAGAGAGAGAGAGAGAGAGAGAGAGAGGAATGTGAAGGAAAGAAGGAGATGAAAAGATTAATGCGTTCTCCAGCTCTTTCCCATCTTCCACAGCGACACATAGGCTTACACTAGCCTGAGGATCTAGCTACAAATGATATGCAGTGTGATCTGTGCTCCTAATCTAAATAAATTATGTCTAACACAAACCTCCCACAGTACGTCTCTCCCCCTGCTTCCTCTCTGCGTTCATTCGGCTTGAAAAAAGAATGAGGCAAGTGGAAAAAAAAAGGAAAACCAAAAAAACAACAACAACAACAAAAAAAACTATGTGTACTCGGGTGTGTAGATGAAATAAATATGGGGGGATTATTTCATAAATGCAATCTTTCCTTCCTTTTGTAAGCCATTTGATTTCCTCAAATAAGCCCCAAGCCATCTGCCCACGTGTATATTGTCTTTAAAAAGCAGACTTGATGAGAATTGCTGTTCTGCGCTCACTGCCAGAACAAGCAGAGAGGATTTAAAAAACATAATTATGAGTGTGTGTATGAGTGCATTGGAAATAAAGGTTAACTGAAAAGACAACCTTCTCGCTCTCGCTGTCTCACTCTCTCTCCTGCATGTACACAAACCTGTAAATTATGCAAGACCAGAACAATCCGCCTGATTTCCTCGCTTTCACACATGTCTGTGTTCTTTATTCAAGTGCAGGTGTAAAAAAAAAAAATATATATATATATATATATATATAATATATATAGTGTGTACTGATGTTTTATCAGGGGGATAAACGGTTTTCGCTGCACTTATAATAATGATCTTAACCTAACTAGAACATGCTGTAGATTCAGGAGAATCGCAGTGTTAAACACGGAAACACACACCATTGAAATGTTTTGCACGGATCCTACATTCTCGACAGGTGTTCAGATGTAAGCTCGACCTTTATTTGCTAATCATAATGTAAATATGGATTTAAATGAAAGAATTCAAGGAAAGAATCGGAGGATCATGATTTCCTGTAATAGCTTATCCCTAAGTGGATTTATTCCCTTTATACTGGGATTTGCCAATAATAATATAGATGAACTTATTAACAAATTACTTACTCATTCTCCATACTGCTTATCCTGTTCAGCATAGCCTAGAGCTTACTCCATGGGACTTGGGGCACTAGATGGGGTATACCATTGACAGGCTGCCAATTCATTGCAGGGAACCATAATAATAATAATAATAATAATTTTTATTTATATAGCGCCTTTCCAGAGCTCAAGGACACTTTACAATAAATTTAAACAAGCATGCATTCACTCAAATACACACAGACTATGGGCAATTTGGAAATGCCAAATAGCCTAATCTACATTGCAGACTCCACACACCAAGACCAGAAGCTTGGATCAAACCCTGGAAGTGCAAGGCCACAGTAATAAACATTATACCTCCATGCTACCTTAATGAATTACATCATCCTTTGTTATTATTATTATTATTATTATTATTTTAAATCCAATTTGGTTACCCGGCTATCCCCACCTTCCATTCAGCTCTCCCGTATTATACTATGAATGAGCTGTTTCTATAGAAATGGTGACATGGTACAGTAACATGGTGACATGGTAACATGATTTTTTTTTTGCCTAATTGTTACACTTAAATAGTTCACTCACTCACTCACTCACTCACTCACTATACCTATAACGCTTTATCCTTTATCAGGGTCGCGGGGAACTGGAGCCTATCCCAGGAGACTTAGGGCATGAGGCAGGGTACACCCTCTACAGGGGACTTAAATAGTTGAGCTCATTAAATCATTTTTAATATTGCACAAAAATAACCTAAGTAAATACAAAATACAGTTTTTGAATGATGACTTCATTTATTAAAAAATGAAAAAGCTGTCCAAACCTGCCTGGTTCTAATCCTAATAACTTTTTGTGCCAGCTTTGGTGTCAACAACTGTAATCAGGCATGTGCAATAACTGGCAATGAATCTTTCACATCTCTGTGGAGGAATTTTGGCCCACTCTTCTTTGCAGAATTGTTTTAACTCAGCCACACTAGAGGGTTTTGAAGCATGAATGGTCTGTTTAAGGTAGATTGATTTAAGTCTGGACTTTGACTAGGCCACTCCACGATGTTAAATAATTTTTTTGTTTGTTTGTTTTGAGCCATTCAGCAGTAGGTTGGTTTGTTTCAGGTCATTGTACTGCTACATAACCCAAATGCACTTGAGCTCGTCACGAACTGATGGGCGGACATTTTCACTCAGCATTTTATGGTAGAGTGCATGCATTCATGGTTCCATCAATTATGGCAAGTTGTCCAGGTCCTGAAGCTGCACAGACCATCACACTACCCCAATACTGTTGTTATAATGTTCTTGTTATGAAACGCTGAGTTGGTTTTATGCTAGATGTTACAGAATACACACTTTACAAAAAGTTCACAAAAAGATCAGTCCATAGGATATTCACCCAAAAGTCTCGAAAATAATCCAGATGTTTTATACGCTTGCCTCCATGAGTGCTGCACCACTTCCAGGGGCCTAAAATAAAACACACAATGTGATTAAGCACAACAGGCCTTGTTCAAAATTAAACTAAGCAGTAAGGATAGAAGAACACAATTGTGAACAGACCTCAAAACGTTTATGCATTTAGGTATTGCTCAAATAAATGCCAGTTTGAAGTAATTTGACAAATTTTAAATAGTCCCCTGGTTTCTTGCTACATTGTTTTTGTAATTGACATAATTAACCATAAAATGTGATGTATGTCATCATTTTGTTTTTCATGCAAAATGATTTCTTTATGCTTAAAGGATTGAGTTTCTTTTAAAGCAGGCACTTTACACAGATGAAAAATTATTGCTTCATCACCTTTGCTCAAGGAAATGAGAAGGCCAGCTGTAAAAATTACCAGAGTGTCAAGACTGAATACAGATAACTTCATCTGTAACTTAAGGGGCGCACTTGTGTCACCAGGTCTGAATACCAATGTTACTATACTGACAAAACATATGAGAGGATTTTTAAAAAAAAAATGAATACATTATTCATATGTGGATTTTCACAACTAACCCACTGGCAAGAACCTGAGACATGCCCGGCTTAGAAGGCAAGAAGGAAAGAATAGCGCAACATCTTACTCAAAGTTGCATTTGCATTGCCGAGTCTTCATTCAAGGTGAGTGAGTAAGGATGGAAATAGTAACCTTTTCTGTGCAAAGTTCAACCTAAAAAAGTGAGAAATGAACATACACTGGCTTAAATAATAGCATGATAAGGATTTCACAGAACAGTTTATAAATCACCTGTTTATTAGTAAGGATAGGACTTTCTAAGCAGCTCATGATTTGATTAGATTTCATTGTAGATGCCTTGATGTGATTACAAACCAACTCTTTATGCATCTTGATGCTTCTTGAATTTGATTTCCCGTGCCTACATTATGATCTTTTTTTATTCAGTTATTTTTTAAAACACCATTTCCATCCATCATAAAAAACATAAAGATTAATGTATTTTGTAGGGTTTATTGTTCGCCTACAATACATCAATATATTATGATGCCAAAACTCTTTGTTACCCCTTTAACACTTGATATTCTATATTTCTTTGTATATCTTCTATTTTTCTCATATGTAGCAAATTATTTGAATTGTTTCATTATATCAGTGTACAGGTCTGCAGTACTGGAATGATGAGAGAACAGCTATCTGCCAAAACTCACAATCAAAACTAGCCATAGAAGCACTTTCAACAAGAAAACATGTCATAAATCAACTTAAACAACATCTTAGTTATTGCTTGTAAGTCATTCCGAATTGCCTCTAAATCATCCGTGTTGTTTTTGTCATGTCTAATACACGGGTGAATCTCAAATCCATCTCTAACTCCTGATCAAGGGCACTACTTGGTGTGCGGAACATGGGATTGTACACCCAACGTAGCTTTCCATTTTATGCTATTTGGGGTTCAACACCGGAACCTGGAAATTGTCCGATATTCTAAAACAGAATAAGTGAACATAAAAAAGAAACTCTTACATTTCTCAGCACTCTCCACCACATCAATTGTTTATTCTACTCACCTTTTGGCTATGTAGTACCAGTAAGAATTTTTAATAGTTAACTTAAGTCAGTTGCAAAAGGTCAGTCGTCAGGTCCAGCAGTCACAGAAGAATAAGTGTTGCCGGAGGAAAATAACTAGTAAACAAACAAATAATAATCTGTTGATAATAAATGGAGTTTGTAGAACTGTTGCATCAAAGTATAAAAGGGCACCTTTTAGTTAGTGTGACTTGCTAGCTTCAATCCCATCAGTCCTATCAGCCATTTATTCTGTCCTTTTAAGTATAGTATGCTAGGTGTGTTATTGTGCATGGAAGTCCTTGACTTTATCACAAAAAAACTGACTCTAGCAGTGTTTGTTCCCATTTTGTATTATTAATATAATGAGTAAAAAGTTACAGGGTGAAATTTTTGGGAATAAAAAAAAAAAAAAAACAGGTACACAGAGCATGAAAAACAAATGAGATGAAAGCGACTGTATTTTGGAATCTTGTTAAATAGATGCAGAACTGAGCAAAGAGGAGGGCTCTTCATAAAAGAGTTACAGAAAGAGTTACTCTGTCGTCCTTTAACAAAGCGCCCAACTGTCTAGGGAGGAAGTAGAGCTTTCTTTCACTTCCTGTTTTGGTCCATGACTCATTTCGACCCATAAAGCACATCTTCTGTCATTTTAGAATAGTATCTGACCCCTCTCTAGCAGTCACACAAACACAAAAGTGACTTTTGTGAGTACGAGTGAGCGAGGCCTTTCCATGAAGAATATCTGTAGCGTCTTCCACATACAGTATATTATCCAAAAACCATCTTGGAAGGATCTGGCAGAATATGTTTATGAAAACCAGATGGTAGAAATCAATATATTATGTTCAATATAGCACAGAAATGTCTAGATGCCAATGGTTTAATGTGTGAAATCCTCATTTCAGCAATATACCATGTGACTCGTTTTTTTTTTTTTCACCTCTTTGGTTTCAACTGCTTATTGGATTTAGCCTGATTTATGTTGGAAAGTTGCATTTCACGAAGAAGGCCCGAGATAAATCTGCTTATCACATGGTGAAAGTTGGAGGTTCAATAAATCACCTGAAGATCAGCGAAAGGAAAGTGCGAAAGTTCCTTGGAGTAAAACCAGATGGACTATGGTGACATCTTCCCAATTAGCAACAACCCTGGATTGCAGAAACATATGTTTTGTTATGCAAGAATGGACACCAGAGGTATATTTTGTAGTTCTATGATCTTCTGAACATACTGAACTGGACTTTATGGAACATCAAAATGTTCTGAACATACTGAACTGGACTTTATGGAACATCAAAAGGGTGTTGAGACCACATGGCAGACTTACACTAAAGCTGTTAATCTTATCATCATTTGAGGAGTGGGCTGTATATTTGTTTGTTTGTGTGTGTGTGTGTGTGTGGGTGGGTGTGTATGTGTGTGCACATGTGTGAATCATTTTGAGGCCACTATTACTATATGTCACTATCGTAAGAGCCACATGAACAAAAGTGGCCCATTTGGTGATCCCTTTCCAGTAATAAACAGGGCAGAGAGGGATCAGAAATAGCAGAAAGCAACAAGTGAGTCACAAAGTTTAGCCATGTGGTAGAAAAAAGACTTAAATGGTACTCATAAAAAAAACATACAATAAAATGTAAACTCAGTTCATTTCCAGGGTATCTCAGAGAGCTATAGTATAATGAATCAGCACTAGAATCCTAGTGTTGATATAATAGGTGTTTAAAATCTTTATTTTTTCAGACAAAAGCAATACCTAACAGTACACTATGCATACTTCTGAAGCTTTATCATATTTAATATGCATACAAGGCCAGTGGTGGCTCAATCAGTTTTGCAGATCAGAGCGTTGGGAGTTTGAGCTCCACCATCATCAGGTTGCCACTGTTGGGTCCTTGGGCAAAATCCTTAACTCTATACTTCGTGTAGGAGTAAAACAATGACCGCAAAAAAGGGGCGAAGCCTCCCATCCTGTAACCCAAAAACTCCCAAATATGCAACAGAAAAGCATTAATCATATCATCAGGAGATGCTAAAGCTGTCCATTTTTGGTAAACAACCCTGTCAAACATATGCAATCATGAACATTTGTAATCTCATGTATGCAGAAGAGGGCAGATAGGGTCAGCCTTCAAGGGTGTTAAGCTGCCCGGTGATGGAACATGCAGCATTTGGTTTCAGATATTTTAGAGGAAGCATGTGCTCGACCTCAGACTCACTAATTGGTAGCTGTTTTAAGACAGGAGGGAGCCGGCTGAAGGATGGGTATTGCCAAATTATGGGTAAAATATACTGTTTTTATGGTAGAGCAATTCATTTTACATCATTACTTTGCTGCTATTAGAACTCTATGTTTATACCTACTGTACATACAGTGTAAATAGTATACCTACTAATCAAACCTAGAGCAAAGCGATTAGTTACTGTATATGTTGTGACGAAATCACTTTAGAGATGCCTAATGAGCAAGAGTGAAATGACAAAATTCTCATTTCACTATCAACATCTATACAAAATATCAAATAAAAAACATCCACAGTTCAACTAGCTGGCCTGAGACAGATGGCTAGTTTGCATGCTATGAATAGCTTTACCGAGTCAACAATGGCTTCATGTCATCTAAGGGCCTGCTTTCTGCAAATCACACAGGCTTATGACATCTGGAGACATCATGTAGATAGCCTGTCACTGAGCTGTAATTACCTAAGAGATATGTGCATAATTATGTGTAAACACAATGAAGGTCTACTAGATCCCTCCGAAGACCAATTACTCTAAAATGTTGTCATACTTTGCAAAAGTGAAATTTTGTCTTGGAATATACAGTATAGGGCAGTCAGCATTCTGCATCTGTAATGGACTGGTGTAGCGTCATGTTTTTCCTACCACCTCATGCCTAGGACATGTTCTCTGGACAGGACAGGCTCTGGATCCACCACGATCCTGACAATTATAAACTGAAAGTGAGTGAGAGAGAACATTCTGCATTTTTTAAGTTGGAGTGTTGTACAGTATGATGAAATCCCAGAACTGCCAAAAAAACTATTAATGCTCAATCATGTAAATGGTACACTGAACTTTTAGGTTCCTTGGGCAGGAAACCATTTTGTTCTAGAAATCTACCACCCTGAAAATTCTGGTTAAAGCACTATTTTCACTTTAGCATTATGCTTGTCTATACCAAGTAGTAACACATGTTAAAGGTAGCAGTTACTGTACATTGAAGTTGATACCTTTCTAGTTTACCTTCCTTCAATAATTTAAAGATGCACAGTAATTGTATATTTACATACAGTAAAGAACTGGGGCACTTTTATCACCTCTGGTTACAAAACACAGATTAACTGGATCAGGGGAAATGGCTGTCAGGTCTTTCTGACACTTAAAAAATTGATGGTTCCTCTAAACGCAGTAATCAGCAGATCACCAACACATCCCAAATGGCTTAGATTAGATTTTTTTTTTAATATAATCCACCCACCAGGGGCATCAGCCACTTAAATGAATAGGAAACACGTGATAGTGTAGGAATAGAAGGAGCTTTCTGTTCATACTGTACATGCAGTGCATTAATCAGTAGTATATAGATTTAATTCTGCATTGTTTTACTGTTTCACTGTTGTCGCTCATACAGTATAATATGCTGCTTTCTTTTCTGGCATTCAAATATTTTTCTGTAACTTTTAATTTTGTGGTGGAATACTGATGTTAAAAAATCTAAAAAAAATTTGTACTCGCTAATTATAAAGTCCTAATATAAAACAAAGCTTTCTAAAAACTGACAGACTGCTTAAGACTTTTTGCACATTATTGTATGTCACACCTTTATGTTTTTCATTGTTTCTCTCTTATGTACCTATCAGCCATACCACTGCCAGGTAAATTGAATAACACTGATTACCATCTGTTTATTGACTGCTAAAAAAGAAAAAAAGAAAGGTATCAGAACATCAGAGATTGCTGTTAATGAGGCTTACAGGCAAAGAGTTTAAGGTTGTTGATCTGGCCTCCAAATTCTCCAGATCAAGCATCCATAGGATGTGCTAGACAAATAATCGTAACCCATGGAAGCAACTCATTGGTGCCAGACAGCAAAGCAGCCCTTAATGGCACAAAGGGAACTTCCACAATATTGGGCTTAATGGTTTTGTTGTTAATGTTATGGTAGATCAGGGTATATAAGTATGATTTTATGATTGTAAGTGTTCTTAAAAGATCCAGTACAACCAGCCCATCTCGACAGCATCATGTCTTGTAATACTTTCCAATCAATAAGTGTTTCACCTACAACATTAAAATTTTATGTTGCCCTATGACTGGAAAAACTGTTCTAATGTGTTTGCCCTTTGCCTAAAAACATGGTGTTAAATTTGGGTATTTTTAAAACATGGGAAAAAAACTTTTCTTTTTACATATTTAAATATCATTTTTGCTTAATTAAGCTTATGTGAGTTTTTCTGTATTAATGTGACTAAAATTAAAATAAAAAATGTATGATGTCCATTAGGCATGGACAGTTTATTTGTGGGATTAAACAGTAAATATGTGTCACACCCTTAGGCAGATTAGGGCAAAGCTATTTGTTAGCATGGTGTTAATAGGGACAGAACAGCTGAGTGTAGTACAGGAAGCTATAGCATTTTATACATATAAATATAACATACACATAAGCTTGCACACACACACACACACACACACACACACACACACACACACACACACACACACACACACACACACACACACACACCTTTGGCCTTGGGCATGAAGCAATAATCACAATGTTCTACCTGTCAAAATAATCCCCTAACACACACACACACACACACACACACACACACACACACACACGAAAGTCAGAAGTTCAAGTAGCATATACTGTAGCTCTTGCATGACAAAGGTGACTGCTGATGAAATGCAACAATGCCTTTAATTGATCTACAGCTTAGAGTGGGTCAAGTGTGTGTGTGTGTGTGTGTGTGTGTGTGTGTGTGTATAGTGTGTGTGTGTGTCTGTGTTATTGTCTGTCTGTGTAAGTCTGTGAGTCTGTGTGTGTGAGTGTGTGTATTATTGTATAGCTTCAGCATTTTGTAAGCATTTCTCTTCAGGACATTTTTACAGACACAAAGCATTTCATTTCAGCATGTTTACTAGCCATACCAGTGCCTGATCCCCACAGAGCTGATGAAAGAAAGAAAAATAGAGAGAGAGAGAGAGAGAGAGAGAGAGAGCAAAATCAGAAATCTTTCTGTATCTAACAAAGGCCAGAAAAGAAACAGCATGAAAAAAAAAAAAGTCAAATTAGAGTGTTGAGTGATCACATGTGTTTGTGTGTCTATACTGAAGCTACTCTGTGATAAAATGTTCATTTTGTTTGCACCTTCTTTTACCAAATGCTTTGTCCTGTGACACTTCTACAGTGGTCAAGTCAGGGAAACTAAAACAAGGTCTTCTTTAAATAAAATATATGTATTTCTTTTTTATTACTGGGTATTAGCTCTATTTCATTTCAAGTGATTTAAATTAAAAAAAAAATATTTTATGACGCACTGCAATACAACACTTTAACACAGTTCTCTTTACCGGCAAAGAGATCAGCAAACCAGTTTATCTTGCATTCGTGATGTACTAACCATAGTAAAAAAAAAAAAAAAAAAAAAAATTAAAAAAAATAAATAACTAAAAAAACAAAAAACTTTATTGTATTACAAATATATTCAAATCTTCGATAGTACAGTACATTGCAAATATAATAACAAAAAATTGTACCATCAGTTAATATATAAAAAGTATACTAACATCATGCTTTTACCAATTTTTAGAACAAAATTTTAAACATACTTCAAAATAATTGTATTATAGTACACTTTCCAAAAACACATTATTGGAAAATATACTTTAAGTAAAAGGTTGGTCTAATTTCCAAAGTATACTCATTTAAACTTGTTTTTCAATGTATTTTTGGTATATTTAAAAAAATATATGCTCGAAATAATCATTGTACAAATGTACATAAAGTATACATTAGAATAAAATTTTTAATATACAGTAGCCTCAGTATATTATCAGTTAAATTTAAATGTACTTATTCATATGTACTTATATTTAGTGACTACTCTCTTGTGCGCGCGTGCGCGCTTTTAGACTCGTTTTTGCACACTGAATCTCTCTCGCGCGCGCACACTCTCAAACGCGTTTTTGTGCGCTGAAAATAATTATTGCACGTTCAAGATAATTTATGTTTGCACTCTCTCACTCTTCTGTGCGCTCACTGTCATAAAGCGACACTTACACAAACTGCAGCAGCGTTACAACGCTGCAACTATTCCAGCCAACCAGAGACTAGATCCGGCGCCTCATCAGCCAATCAGAGACTGGAGGCGGGCAGATTCGGACTGTTTCTAGTTAGTTCGCATCGTTATTATTTTATTTTCATCATCATAAGGTAAATTTAACGGTTTTTGTTAGGTAATTTGTAATTAAGTACATACTTTAAACTATAGAATGTATTGTCT
>JAQMYG010000004.1:15571877-15589505 GCA_030014215.1 Clariallabes teugelsi
CTAAAGAAGTCTTTTTAAACCCTAGTATCCATACTTCTACTCAAGTAATGAATGTGAATACTTTTGACACCACTGCTGAACGGCCATGTCATTAGGTATACCTGTTGGACTGCTCGCTAACACAAAATCAATTTGGCCAATCACACGGTAGCAACTTAATGCATTTACACATGCAGACATGGTCAAGATGATTTGCCTAAGTTGAAACCTAGCATCAGAATGGGAAAAAAGGTGACTTAAGTGACTTTGAACGTGGCATGCTTGTTAGTGCCAGACGGGCTGGTCTGAGTATTTCCGAAAACTGCTGATCTACTGCGATTTTCACGCACAACCATCTCTAGGGTTTACAAAGAATGGTCTGGAAAAGAGAAAATATACAGTGAATGGCAGTTCTCTGGCAAAAATGCCTTGTTGATGCCTGAGGTCAGAGGAAAATGGCCAGACTGGTTCAAGCTGATAGAAAGGCAACAGTAACTCAAATAACTCTCTCTCGTTATAACCGAGGTATGTCGAAGAGCATCTCTGAATGCACAACACGACAAGCCTGATGGGCTACAGCAGCAGAAGACCACATTGGGTGCCACTCCTGTCAGTTAGGAACAGGAAACTGAGGCCACAATTCGCATGGGCTCACCAAACTTGTGCAATAGAAGATTGGAAAAACATTGCCTGTGAGACGAGCCCTGGTTTCTGCTGTGACAATTGGATGGTACGGTCAGAATTTGACATAAATAACATGAAAGCATGGATCCATCTTGTCTTGTAGTGTATCAATAGTTCAGGCTGCTGCCGGTGGTGTAATTGCATGGGGGAGATGTATTGTTGCTGATCATGTCTATCCCTTTATAGCCACAGGATAACATGTCATGTCACAAAGCTAAAATCATTTCCAACTGGTTTCTTGAAAATGACAACGGGTTTACTGTACTCCAATGGCCTCCACAGTCACCAGATCTCAATCTAATAGAGCACCTTTGGGATATGGTGGAACTGGAGATTTGCATCATGGATGTGAAGCCAGAAAATCTGCAGCAAATGTGTGATGCTATCGTGTCAATATGGATCAAAATCTCTTAGGAATGTTTTCAGCACCTTGTTAAATCATAAGTCCTAAGGCAGTTCTGGGTCCAGCCTTATACTAGCAAGGTGTAGCTAATGAAGTAGCTGTTGAGTGTATATTAGATATTAGTCTTTACATGAAATATCACTCTCATAGCTTATGTTTAGAAAATAATGCTAAAAAAGAATATGTCGAGAGGGGGACACTAATTTCCTTGTTAAATCCAACCAAATGATTATTTTTGATAAACTGTGATGTTTTAAATGTGGAGTAAACCTGGGGACATGCAAAAACTCCATAGAGATCAGAATTGAACCAGGAATGTTTACCTATAGTTTTATGTGGACACTGTATATTGGACTGTCTGCAACACTGCTTATTTTTTTATTACGGATTATTTGCCATCTTAACCTTATGTTTGGTTCAAAATGACAAGCTAACATAAGTAGAATATTTTTTTTTACTGCTAGACAATGCATTCACAATGGTTTGTCTTTTAAATTTAAAAGAAATAAACTTTCTATGCAGATCCCTTGTAATATGAAAAGAAATCTAGGTCTAGTTCTCTCTCTCTCTCTCTCTCTCTCTCTCTCTCTCTGTCTCGCACACTTTTACACACTCACTATGACATCCATAATGGTTGTTCCTTAATAGTAGTATATAACACATTTAGTAAGAAATATGTGTGTGTGTGTGTGTGTGTGTGTGTTCTTAGTTTGAGGGGCCTGTCTGGTTTTGTTTAGACTTGGGGTTTGGAATTGGAATCATGTTCAGTCATGTTCCCTTTAGGAAGGATTAGGAATGAGATTGAGGTTACGGTAAACTTCACCCCAACTCCATCTCCATCATAGTGTCTCCTCCCTAGACGCAATCCACTTTCCCCAACTCCCCACATACAGCACGCACAAATCTAGCTGTCATGTAGGAATCCTATTAAGGATGTGTTTACCTGTGGGCAGTGTGATACATATCAACACCGTCTGGTGACACTTTGAACACCTCCTGCTTTGGACTCAGGGGGATACTACTTTTGTACTGTACATGCATTCACATACAAACATACACAAGAATTGTGATATTTGTAAGATGTGATACAGTAGCTAAATAATTCTACACCTACCTCTAGCCCTCAAATTAACCTTAGTATCTTAAACGAAATGGTTTTCAACGCCTCATTTTTTCAAAGTGCAACAAGGTCAAAGCTCTAACGTTTTCCTGTCAGCACTGGGGCTTTTGGTCCATGAAGAGATGAAACAACCATGGCCTACAAACTCACATGTGCGATGTTTTTTTTTTTAAATCAAAAGAATAAAACTGACTACTGGCTAATAATTACAACAAGAAATAATTTATGTAGAAACAAAGACACATGCACGCATACACACATGCAAAGAAATTCTACAAAAATAAACGAGATGAAAGCAATGTGTGCAGAGTCTTTACAAGGCAATCTAACAACAATAGTCATCTCGGTAGGGAATTTTACATAAATAGCATAGTTAATAATTACATCCACATGGCAAGAACAATATTTTAGAACAATATCTTAGCAAGTGGCAATTCATTAGTTATATGATCAAATATATGACAAATAGCATATGATCATTAGTCCTATATCTAGTCTTTTATGGCAATTTCGAGCTTATAATTATATTATACTGACAGATAATTTTGCCTGTTTTTTACCGTTTCTATTTCTTAAAAATAGCAAACCTATTTGTCATCAGACTTAGATCATTTAAAACTTAAAATTAGTAAAACTGTCTAGAAAAATGTGATCATATTCAAGACATTTATTTCAAAACAAATGCATAGATGCAAATACAGTCATTCAAACAGAATGGAACATACGTACAGAATCACTCAAACTGAATAGAAATACTAGTTATATCATGATTGCTGTCAAACAGAATACAAACTAATTTTATTAACATTCAGTGGAAAATGATTAGAATTAACATTTAATTGTGTGTTTTTTTTTTTTTTATACAGACATCTATAGCAATTGCAGCATTTACTGCACTGATTAATCTGCCTATTATATAATTTGCATATACTTAAGTAGGATCTATTTTCCTTTTTTTCTAAATAAACTCTTAAACATCTTTTTGCATTTAGCAGATACTTTTTTCTTGAGAGACTGACAAAAGTTCTTTGCAGTCTCCATCAAAAAAAAAATCCAGTTGGCCTTATCCTCATGCTAGTACAAATACATCAAAGTCTGAGAATACAATTCCTCTTTGTTCAAATTATTATAAAGATTTTTTTTTCTCTTTAAAAGTTTGTGGTGCAACTACAAAGTCAGACAACTACAAAGTCATATCCCTTGTTACAGAATATTTATTAAGCAATAAAGTCATGCTCATTATTGATTTTTGCATTTTTTTTTTATTATACACTAATGTGTCTAGCCAAAACTTTTTAGAAATGTTTTTCACAGAATCATTGGCCAAGAATATTTTTAATTACACAATACATCAGATATAGAATGTGATTTTGAAATCAAAATGTTATAATTTATAACAAAAATGTGACTCATCGGACCAAATCAGTCATTAAATCACATTTTGGATGATTTGAATTTCATGTTCTCTATTTCAATACCAAGTTTACTATTGCTTCATTTCTGGTTTCTCAGAGATGGCCAGTGCGAGTTTGTTTACGAGGAGGGTCTAGAATAAAACATTGAAATCCTATTCTTAGAATATTTAAAGGAAGATTCTATGACAGAGTAAAAAGGAGGGAACCTTCAGCATCATTATGACACCAGAATTTCCCAGCTTCCCCCAAAAATTACTTCGCCAGCAGTGTGAATTTACAGTATAGCAAAAGAAAAAAAAATTTAATATCATGACTGGCGTAACCAGCATGGATAGTGTTTACTACTGCTTTAGAAAAGCACTATTTTATAACATATATGTTATAAAGTGCTTTATGTAACATATATGTACATAAAGTGCTTTATGTAATGTTTAGAATAAAAACTTTCACAACTCTGTTAAAGGATCAGGAACACCACACATTTATGAACCGGATTTTTTGCAGAAATGGAAGATTTGATACATTTCACCTACTGCACACTATTGGCCATAGTGCAAAATTAACCTGTGCAACTCAATGCCTGTTTGGATATGATGGGTCAGAAATGTGCTCAGTATGCTCTTAATCAGTAAAACTATTAGGAAAGAGAAAATAACAATAAATATTGCTATGAATAAGGTATAGTAATAAAATTTGGATTGAATTTCTATTGTCTAAATGTTCATGTGCATAACTCGTTCCTTATTCATGGTGTAACTTCACCTCAAAACCGAGTGCTTCTGGGATACGCCCCAGATCAGCTTCCACCCTTACCAGGATATGAATGAATTGAGTTATGAAATATATACAGTTCTTGTTACAGGACTCAGACTTTTAATCAGCTATGATTTGATCAGGAATAGAATAATGTGTCTATATTATATGAAGAAACAGTGCCTTTTTGCACCCATACAAATAAATGAAAAAAAAAAAGTTTGCAATTCAGAAGTAAATAAGCAAATACTTTTATCGGATAGTTACTGAAGTGGTTAATAGGTTTTAGCTAGCAACAATTCTTTTAACCCTAACCCTAGCTTATAGAAGACATATCACATGGTCTATTGGCTTGCCTCGAGGAAAGAAAACTAAGACAATTGCTGAAATTACTGGAATTTGGTTAAGATCTGTCCAATAAATTATTAAAATCTAGAATAAAAATGCTGAATCGGCAATCAAATGGAAGAAAAGTGATCAGAAAAAGACACAAATGACAAAAGTCCAGATTGACCATTTTCCAGAGAGATGGGTGCATCAGGATAAGAATAGAAGCACATGATGTGATTTACCCTTTATGCATAATGCCCAGTGTACAAGACCCTGGAGGCAGTGTTATGATCTGGGGTTGCTTCAGTTGGTCAGGTCTACTCATATTGTGAAAAAATGTTTCGGGGAGCACAAAGAATCATTTCACACATGAATTGGCAACAATTGAAAGCCTTTGGGATGTGCTGGAGAAGACTTTATGGTATGGTTTGACTCTCCCATCATTTAACCAAGAACTCAGGCAAAAATTAATGCAACTCTGGATGAAAATACATTTTATGATGTTGTAGCAATCACATAATTTCATTAAATGATACCCTGGTGAATGTGTGCTGTACTAAAAGCTAAAGGCAATCCAACAAAACCATTTGTGACTGTATACTGTATTTATTATTTTATATAGGTAATGCATTTGGGAAAATCTATGGCTTTTTAGTGGGTTTTTCTGTTTGGGTTATTTTCTATAACAAAAACTACAAGAGTTTGTTAAAATGCTTAAAGATATAAATGTTTATAGAGGATTGGCTAAACAATTACAGTATTAAATTTTACATCACATTATGACCTCACAAAAACATAAATACAGTAAAGCAAGCATTCTACATATGATTTCTGTGAGTAATTAAATTGTTAAAAGTGTAAAAGAATACTTACAGGACAGCTCTACTGATATGATGATGATGATGATGATGATGATGATGATTATTCAAATAAAATATTGAATCTTATTTGTCGCATACACAACCATACACAGTATATACAGTGAAATGCTTATATGACTGTCTGTGGTCTAAAAATAGATGAATTACACCACAAATGAAGATGTGCTATAAATGCAATTGAGCTACGTACAGAATTTGCAATCAAATAAAAATTTCAGCTTTAAGTAAAAAAATAAAACAATTAAAATATATAAATTATACAGGAACCAAATTTACAAAAGAAAAGAGGAAAATTTTAAGTATAAAATATAAAAATTATAAAAGTATAAATGTGTAAAAATAGCAGTAGTGTGATTAAAATATGGAGTATAAAATTATATGCGTGTCAACAACAGTGTGATTGTCAATGTCCTAAAGTGCAAGTTACTCCTCAATTTATGTGTAAAATATTATTATTGTTAAAATTGCTTAATAAAGTAAACAGCGTAACCCAGGACTAGTTGCCTAGCTGACTTATATAAAACATGTTTGAGTTGTGGCACAGAAACATATATTTTATTTTTAAATGTAGTTTAATATTGTTAAACATTTAAAAGATTATAGTTATTGTAAAATATCTTAAATTTTATTTTTCAGAAATATATTCAAAAATACAATTTATGGAAAAACATGTATGATCATAATGTGATCTTAATAGGCTCATAATGTCTTTTGCTGCTGAATCTATTACCATTTGTTAGTCATTTAATGAGATTATGTGATGCTTAATAAGAAATAGGCAGATAAAACCTTATAACCAAACAGCATTTGATATTGAAATCTCAGAATAATAGCAGTAATAATAATTGTATTTGGCTAGAAACATTTTCTTTCATATTCTCTCAAATGTTCAATATTATAAGTTTGAATACATTTTTAGGCCTTGTTGAGCTAAAAGAAAGATGACAGTTGTTAACCTAGATAGAACTTTATTGTCCTAATACTCACGTCTTAAAATATGCAGACCATAACCAGAACAAATACAGAAAGCAGTTGGCTTTTACCAATAAACATCATTTTAATCAAAAATGCATTATTAGAGAGTTAAAAATTGTTATGCCTTATCCTCGCTTCTGGGCAGAAGGAGTATATATGGAGTGTATGAACAGAAATATTACCACTATTGAAGTGAAGTCTGAGGTAGGTTCAGCCTGATGTCTGGGGTAATGCGACTTTTTTCATGACCCTACAACATTATTGGACATGGATATGATGTAAAGGTGTTGCAACCACAAAATGAAGTTTAAAGAGAACTGGCTATGTGTGTCACGGCACCCTTTAAATCTTACGAATCCTCCCTCAGGTGCATACTGACACAGTTATATCTTTGGCCATTTCCTCTTGATTGTTTTATGGCTGATCTTTTAAATGGCTATGTAGCATTTAATTTGATTTTTGTCACAGCTCTGGCATGGTGCCAAAACTATTCTTTCTACTAAATGCATGACAAGTATGTTTCAATTCTGTAACATAAAAAAATCTGTAAACAAACTTGTAAAAAAAAAAACTCTATACCTGCCATTTAGATATAAATTCACTTATTATTGAACAAGTACAAGGTTTGTAGTTTGACAAGGCCATGAAATATTTATTACTCTATAAAATAAATAAAATCTGCTACACGGCAGCTCAATCAGACCCCACTGGGTTTTGTCCTGCTTTCATCACCCCATCACACACATTAGCTGAATAAACACAATCCTCCCATCACTCCCAGAGTTGCAGTTAGGATGATTACACCGTTCTGTCCTATTAACCTCTCCTTCTCTATGGAGCAATTGCTGTGTGATCTATGGTGTAATATCAGTTTGTTAGATGAGCAGTTATTGTTGTCAGTAGCATTACTACTGCAGTCGCTATCAAACTGAAATTTCATTCAGAGTGTTATGGCTGAGAAGTTTGCAGGGGAAAATCAAGTCATCACTAAAAGAAGAATACATTTATGCAATTTATATTATTTTTATTTAATTATTAGTTATGATGCTTCCTTTAAAGTGATAGTATAATATGTTGGACATGTTGTAGTTAAAGATGCTCACTTTTAAAGAAGACTTGTAACAAGCCCCTAGCTTTCATTTTAAAAAGCAGGTGAAATTTCAAGGAACATTTCAATATCCTTTTTTTTTTTATAATTAATAAAAAATTTTTTATAGCCCTTCATACTGATGTGTGAAAGTTTTTTTTTTTTTTTTTTAGATTTTCCTAAATTATTATTATTATTATTATTATTATTATTATGATGTTGTTGTTGTTGTTGTTATTTTAGATACCTTCACATAACTAGCTACAACAAAATGCCATAGTCTTTGCTAAAAACACATGGTTTAAGTACACACACACACACAAACACACACACACACACACACACACACACACACACATACACACACACACACACACACACACACACACAATTATTACTAAAAGATATATTTGGCTTGTACTGTACATTATCTCTGTTAGAAGTGCTGTGGCCTGGAAAAACATGTTGAATGTTCCTGTGGTTGTTTTGATCAAAATTCGATTCGTCTCCCTATAACATACTTCCAAACATGCTTTAACTGTACAAATGCAGCTGTACAAATATCCAGTCTACATAAACAGTTTTAAGCAATAACTAGCTTGCTAAGTAGGGGTTAAAACAGAGACGTGATGGAACCTTTGATCAGAATTATATAATTGTTTTTAAGTAAATATATATACAAATGAATACTGTATATATGTTTTTAATACTACTCATAGCAAATACTGTACAAATATATAATTGGGCAGTGGTGTCTTGTAATCTGCTTTCTACTATAGTGTTATCTACAGTAGGACCCCAGATTAAGTAAAATATGTAAATGTAATGAATTATATAAAACCTTACACATACAACATAAAACTGCTTCTTTAATAATACAATAATAATACAATAAAAACATTAATATTAAACATATAATGACTAGTGAAGGGACTTGAATGTCTAAACTGACTGTTAATTGTTATACAGATTCCCTACTGTATAGATATAGATATAGTATAAATTTCCTACTTGGTAATAGTAATTTTTCTAATTTGTGCATATTTCTTATATTTGAAATGGCATTCAAAACAATTTAAACTATTAAATAGCAATTGATTAAAATCTAGTGCACTGGTGTCTTTAAGAAGAACATGCAAACTGGTGCCTTTAAGTATACGAAGAACATGCTAATTCAATGCACACAGACGAGGAGTGATATTCAAGGTGCTACTGTAGGAGACAGTGCTAATCATGAAACTGCCTTACTGCCTTGAGGTACAGTACTTTGCAAAGTCTTAAGCCACTCCTCTTTTCTGCATATTAAAATGTTTTACCGTAACAGGTTGCAAATTGCCCAAAGATACAATTTAAAAATTGGTTATTTATGCAACAACCCCAGCAGCAACCTCATTTCCCCTCTCGTCTGTTCCAGCATTCAGCATCACCAGTATACTAATCAATTGGCCTGATCATCTGCCATCATCTGCACCTGTTTCTCACTAGTTCATGCATTTTAAGTTTTTATGCTTGTGTGGCTTAACAAACAAAACGCATTCCTCTGAAAGTGGCTAGGTACAGGACAGGGTCTGGACTGAAAATGAGAGCCAAAAACTTGACAAAAATGACAGCCCAAAAGACCTTTACAAAGCCTGGCGAACTATGTAATAATCTTTCATATTTGCGTTCAAAGAAATTCCATAACATGAAATACCAGATGAGTTTGATTATATTCTGGATATTTTCACTTGCGAGGATGATTTGTTGGAGTGGTCAAATGTCTTTCATATATTAAGGTATTATTTCATGTATGAATCTTTATTAAACCGTAAAAGAGAAAAATATACTTGCCAGTTGGTTAAATGTTATGTTAGCAATTTAAACTTAAAATTGAAATGTCAGTGGAATGATCGACATATTTTAGTTTGTTATCTTAAATCCAGTCAGCTATCATGGGCAACAATTTGAGGTTCATCTAGAAAATTGTATTTAGATTGGCAATCGTTTTTCCCACCACATTATACTGGCATATTTTCACACTTCTACTTTGGGTCAAGATGTCTTGAAATCAATACAGTAAAAGCTTACATCTATTTTTGTGTCTTTTCTTTTTCCATTGCTATGTCAACTCTGTAATCAGTTAATATAAGTCACTTTTGGACAAAGGCCTGAGCTAAATGCAAATCTCAGTCTGATCAAATTGAAATTGTGAGTTTGAACATTAACTCATGGCAGGCATCAGCTGCAGGATCTCTTCTAAAAATGGACTTTGAAAAGGTCTGGCTTATTGGAAGCCCACACACGGATATGCCATTAATGAATGAGCAAGAAGAGTGTGTGGGGGTTAGCACTTTTGCGCATTGCTTTTCAGACATGCTTCACACTGATGAACAAAGTTATGACCATGAGTCACACACACGCACACACACACACACGCACACACACACACACACACACACACGCACACACACACACACACACGCACACACACACACACACACGCACACACACACACATGTTAATGCACAACTCACCAGCATACCGTTCACAGCTAACTTCAAAGTACCAATGCAAAAAGACACCTTTGCTCTTTTTTTCTCTCTCTTTTACATTCCCTTGTTCAGGTATTGCGATTTCTCTTCTGCCTTCAGCTGTATCTTTTTAATCTCTCTTTTTTTGGTCCTTTCCTGTAAGAAAATACAGTTAACGTTTCAGTCAATTTCATATTCTGAGTAATATACATGAATTTACTATACAGTAGTGGGCAGAAATATTGAAATGAAAGTGAAATGTAATGTTTTAATGGCATTCTCATATTTATGCGAGTACAATTCAATACATAGGATTTTCCAATTAAAATAATATAAGAATAAGAATAAAAAGAAAATAGGAAATTGAAAATATTTTAAAAAGCTTCCTAAATAAAATTTAATTAAAAAAGAATGGTATGAATTATGCAGGAGTTACAGTTTCTTGTAGCAGTCACGTTTCTTGACTGCTACTTCACCATTGTCCAACAGTTTTCTATTGGGTTTAGTTCTGGTGATGGAGTTATATGTTTACTTTTTATACTGTATGTAGTAATGAAAGAATTGGCAGTTCAGAGTAAACATCACATTTGGCCACGGCTAGCTTGTAAATGCACATTGACACTAACACACACACACACACACACACACACACACACACACACACACACACACACACAAACATTTATTATTTTATAAGCATTTATTTTCAGTAACATTAATGAGATGGTGATTCATGAATGAATATTATGTGTGTGAGTGTGTGTATAAAGTTTTGGTTGGGCTTACTTACCAAAAAAAAAAAAAAAAAAAGAAAGAAAGAAAGACAGACATTGAAGGGTTGGACTATTTTGGCCTTGTGTCCTGTTCTTGCTTCACATTCAGGGTAAAATATTCTGCATTCAACATTTGGCTGAATCATGAGCTTAGTTTGATATTGTCATATGAATGCATTTGCATATGTGTGTGTGTGTGTGTGTGTGTGTGTGTGTGTGTGTGTATGTGTGTGTGTGTGTGTGTGTGTAATGGTGTGTTAGGGATTTTCCACCCTGACAGCTCAGGTTGAAAATGATATTACCATTGTTACTGAACAGTATTTAAGTAGTGAAAAACTGTCTAATGCCTGATTAAGGTAGGACAAAATAAACCCAATTCAGACAGGGTGTTTTGAGAGAGAGAGAGAGAGAGAGGGAAGGAGCACTAAAAAAAAGAGCATTTCTCAGAAACAAAAACAAATTTTAAATGTAATAGGCTTAGAAGCCCTAATGTATTTGGAGTTTGGGGGAAATGCTGCTGATAAATAACATTAGCTGCATTTACATTAACAAAATTTCTTCAAGCCATTTAAAATCAGTCTGATTTTACCTATAACTTATTTAAAAATGCATAAAGCGGTTTCCCTCCCGTGAAGCATTTAAACTGCTGGAAATATGAAGATGATCAAGAAAAGCATTTTTGGCCAACTTTGAGAATCCTATTATTAAATTCAGTGGAACCTCGGTTTGCAAGTAACCCAGTTTATGAGCATTCTGCAAGACGAGCAAATTTTTTTAAAATTTTTATAAACAAGTGAGTCTTGATATACGAGTAGCGAGTATCATGCAGCATGCATGCACTTCTTGTTTTTACCCCGAGCGCCACATGATCACAACTGAGCCAATGGTTATTCTCTCTCTTGCGCAGTCACAATTCTTTTCAAAGAATTCAAGTGCAGGTTAATTTATTAAATTTTTACTTTATATTTTGTATTAACTATTTTTATAGGAATACTTTTGAGTTGTGAAACGAATTGTCAGAGTTTCTATTATGGAGGAAATTCACTTTGATATATGAGTGTTTTGATATACAAGCACGCTTCCAGAATAAATTATGCGTGCAATCCAAGGTTCCACTGTGCATATATTCTGATACAGAATACTGATACAGTATTATTTGACAGCTTTTCTTCCCTTTGTGAGAAGGTTTTTAGCACTTCTTAGGTGGGATTTTCTCAGTGTGATCTGGCAACTCTGAGAAAATTAAATTCCTTCAATTGAGGAACACCACCAATATATTTATAGGCAATGTGAAAATGAATATATATAAAACTATTATTCACAGTGTACCTTTCAAACCTTTATTGTATCTATTGTACATTACTACATACTTTACTGAGAAAACTCTACTACTATAATAAATAAAATGTAAATAATAATAATAATAATAATAATAATAATAAACTCTGAGATGTAACAAGGCAATACATCTTTTTTTTTTTTTTTTTTTTTTTCATTATTCCATACTCACACATTTTCTCATTGTAACACTGACATTTGGCCAATAAATAAATTAATTCAATTGAATCTTTATAGTAAATCTTTCCTAAAAAGCAGTATATATTAAAAATCTTACTTATATTTCAATACAGTTTTAGAGAAATCATTTCAGTAGACAAACAGCTCGGTTCTAATTTGCCAGTGATTAAAGTAACCTTTAAATACTGAATGATGTTTTTATTCTTGAGAGAAGCTGCATAACCTTTTCTGATATCACAAACTGATATTTGAAGATGGATGAATGCAATTGCTTTGTCTTCAATAAATAAAGTTCACACAGTCCTCTTTGTAAATCTCAGTTGCCTGAAGTTTACTTGCATTCACAAAGACAAACGTTAATTTACACAGTTAAGTAAAAAAAATCAGCACATATCTAAGATTTAAATTTGTGCACACAAAGCACACAAAAATGTGTGTGTGTGTGTGTGTGTGTGTATTTTGTAGGCTTACTTCCTGCTTTCTTTCTTCTGTGTTTGTGAAGATCCAGACAGGAGTAGGTGACCCAGAAAGAAAAAAGAAGATGAAGAAAGACGGCAGCATATTTATAGATATCAGGATAATGATGAAACTCCCACAGAGCTGCACACACACATACACACACACACGCACCATTACACTCATCGTTGCATCTTTTTATAACATAAATGAGAGGTTGACAGCATGTGATAAAGTTTTTCTGGAGATCTAGCACAGTCATAGCACAGATCAGCTCCCACACTGTTTTGCTCGAGTGGTAGCCACTTTAATACCTATTACCTTTCACTTGTCCATGAATCCCATAATTTAGTAGATTAGGGCAGTAGCTGTGTTGTGCTGTCTAATATATGTGTGTGCGTATGACGTGTTGAATGGTGAATAAACGGTTGGTTAGAAGAATCTAAAAGGTAATGTGTAATAGTAAATTAGATGTAAAACTGAATGTATTCCTATTGCTTAGGTTTGTAGACTCTTGTATAAAATATAAAGTAGTATCAGACAGTGATTTGAATTATTATTTAGCATTTCTACCACAGCACAGTTCAGCACAGTTCACACTGGGAGACCATCAACTACGACAAAGGGGATTTTCAAAGAGAATTCAAGAGTTGGGTTTAACGATGGTGCAAATGCATGGCTTGTCACAGCGACTATGGTGAGTAGGACCTTTGTATAGAGGAGGAGTGTAACGGGTTTGACCCCATGTGCACGGGCAGCACCATGAAGCATGGACACGAGACGTGGTCTTATGGGAAAAAGGGAACTTTTATTTAGGTAAAAATGGGGAAGGAAAGGGTCAAAGGAGGGAAGATGGAATGAAAGGGAAGGAAAGAAGTGAAAGGTGCACGTGCAGATCCGAGGGCAGTGCCCAGCTGGCATGTGGGCACGTAGCTGGCGAAAGGTGGCGGTGGGCGGAGTGGCAGAATGGAGCACGCGAAGGCAGCACTCCTGCACGCTCCCTAAACGGTTCTTCTCCCGGTGTCGATGGCCGGCCTGGACCCTCCCAGCTCTCTCTGGGCGCGGCCTCAGACGGAGTCCTTTTGATAGATAATAGATTTCGTGACAAAGAGTTACTCTACTAACATATGCAATTCATACAACCAGTTAATAAAAAAATTATGGGCACTTTAGCATTACAGCACTTTTGTTACAGCCCTCGTATTAAGTAGGCTAAGTAATGTATGCAGTTAATAAAGTCAAAAAGTAAAAAAAATTGCTTCATTTCTGGCTGCTCATCAAACAAAGATAAAAATCGACTAAAGATCCAATAACTCTTCGGCCTATTATGATTAAACTTTTATACACATTTGAAGTTATGCATTTAAGGCCCAAATTGTTTTTGCTGGTGGAGATGCAGATGACGCATGTTGGAAAAGGCCCTTTGGGACTGAGATTGAACTCGGTTTGGATATATTGCACTTTGTTAAGAAAATAGAAATCAGATGTGGTCAGTTACACAACTTTGGTGTCCTACAAATAAACAAAAAGGCTTGTTTTACAGTCATAAATAATACATCTACCGTGAAATTAACCAGAAAATTATTCTGGTTGAAAAAAAAAAAGGATTGGACGATAGAAACAAATGATTTATTTACTTATTTTTCAGTAATTATATGGAAGTCAAGTCATGAGTCAAATAGACTATTAGGACTCTATAATTTGATAGCTTGATAATTCAAGTTAAACTAGGATTTGTGATGAAATTTCTTGTGAATCAACACTTTAGGCATGGTACATGATGAGACATTTAGCTGCAGTAAAACATTTGAATAGTGCAAATGTAACCCGGCTGAGAGTTACCGGCACATCGCTCGGACAGTCCTGACCACGACCTAAGCCGTTTCCCCATGTTTGGGCCGTTAAAGGAGTTCCTGGGAGGCCAGCGTTTCAGACGTGAAGCAGGCAGTCCTGGCATACTGAGAAAACTTTCTACCTTGATGGTATACAAGCACTAGTGAAGCCCTGGGATAAGTGCATGAGTGTAGAAGGGGATTATATAGAGACAAAAAGGCAGTTTTTACTCTCAAGTTGTGTTCTGTTATACTGCACAATCAAAAATCCCAGTTTAACTTGAACACCTCTTGTAAATATAATACTTTTAACTTTCCACCACTGTAACAAAAAAAAAAAAAACAAAAACATGTCCATTCATTCCACACACACACACACACACACACACACACACACACACACACACACACACACACTTAACGCTTTTACTGTTTCCACTCCACAGGTCTGGAAGTGTGTGCACATCTTTATAAAACATATGAGCTGTGTCAGTACGGATTAACGTGTATTACTGTAACCAAGTGTTACATCACGCCACGTGTCTGTGTGTGCTGCGAGTGAGAATGAGAAACATTAGTTCACTTGGCATTGATTTTGAGGGGATTTTGGAGGTCGGGTGCTGCTTGGTCTCTACTGTGCAAAGGCATGTAGGGCAGTAGAGCATGCCAAAGTATGACAGCACAGGGGGGATGAGTCAGTCGGGCAGAACCAAAACGGCAAGAAAGAGACACACAGCGCTCTCAAGAGGGCAGGTCAAACACTGCGGTTGGCACTTGTGTTAAAAAAAAAAAAAAATGTTTTGTATAGTTTAAAAAGGATTGCGTGTGTGTGTGTGTGTGTGTGTGTGTGTGTGTGTGTGTGTGTGTGTGTGGATAGTGTAGGATGTGCAAGCAATGGAATGCTAGATCCAAGTCATGTGACATCTTACTGCACAGGCACACCACACATACAGACAAGAGGCTCCTTTCAAACTCTCACATGTCACCATCAAAAGTGCCCATTGTGCATAAATATGCCTGCGACAGCACACACTGTGAGAATACACACCCTGGGGTCAGTAGAATGCACACACACACACACACACACACACGCACACACACACACACAAGCGAAAAAGTGATGAAGTGTATTCTTTCATCTCTGCCTTCTTTCTAAAGTATCTAAATGCGTGTAATTGATAGATGTTGCATACAGTAGGGCAAGTGTGTGTGTGTGTGTGTGTGTGTGTGAGTGTGAGTGTGTGTGTTGTAGGGCCCTTTATTTCCCGTGAGCTCCCTTTGTTTCCCGCCAGCAGTCATGAATTTAATATATGCCTGAAGTCAGCAACAACCAAATGGAGAAACAGGGACGAGAGAAAAATAAGAGATAAAAGGGAGAGAGATGGATAGATGGAAAGAACAAAGGACAAGATTTTATCAGCAAGGGAGATGGAAGAACCATGAATGACAAAGAAAGAATACATTTATAGAGACACACAAGGAAAGAGAAACGCGAAGAATGTTGAATCTTTACAGCCCTCATAAACACATCGGAAGCAATACATAAAATTTTTTTTTTTAAATAGATTACGTGTTAGATTATGTGATATATGCCCTTGCCACTTTATTAGAAACACCTGAATATTTATGCAATTATTTAATCAGTCACACGTGTAGCAGCAGCGTAGTGTATAAAATCATACATACAGTAGGTCACGAGTTTCAGTGAATGTTCATATCAAATATCCTAATGGGGAAATGTGATCGCTGTTTAGGGAAAAGTTGAGCCCAGATATGCTGGTATGAGCATTTCAGAAACTGCTGATCTTTAATTTTTCACACCCAGCAGTCTTTACAGTTTACACAGAACAACATCCATTTCTCCAGCTGTAAACATGTTACCGAATAGAGAGGTCAAACAACAATGGCTAGACTGGTTCAATTTGATAAGAGAGCTTCGGTAGCCTTAATAACAGCTCTGTACAACTGCGGTGAACAGAAAAAGCATCTCAGAATACACAAAACATCAAACCTTGGGCTATGCATGTTGTGTTTCTCTTGTGACAGAGAAGAACTGGAACCCAAGGCTACAGTGGAGACACGAAGACTGAAATTAAACGAAATGATCATGAACTGCCCTCGCTCACTATCTACATGATATTTGGTGTTACAGCGCTGCCAAATGATTGACTTAGTGGAAAATTGCATGAATGTGGATGTGTACAAGTGTTCCGAATAAACTGTACATTTATTATAACGTAAAATTAGTCATGTAGATTTTCACGTCATGTATTATGTTATACTGATATGATTAAAGACATTTAAATTACATACAATATTTTTGCACATATGTGTTTAAATTTTTTCGTAGTGCTCATAGCAGGGCTGCTAAAACATGTTAGAACGAATACACACACACACACACACACACACACACACACACACACACACCATTTTAACAGTGCCTCATTATCTTGACATTCATTTCAGGAGCTGTTTTTCCTTACTGGAATTCAGCAGCCTGTAAGAAGCTGGGTATTCTTGCAATATATTCCCTAAGCATGCTTGTTACACACACACACACACACACACACACACACACACTTGATGTCAGCTGTTTTCTGTTCAGATTTCGACAACCCTGGAAACAGTACAGTGAGGGTTGCATTGGAAAACCACCAAACGCAAGTAAACAAGCTGTGACCACATACACACAGATACGCATACAAGTCACACATGCCAATCACTCTTCTACAAGCACCGCCACATTTCGCCTCATGTACTCTAAAATATATGCAATAGTGCTGTAATCAACACACACACACACACACACACACACACACACACACACACACACACACACACACACAATTAAACAGCGATTACTAATCAAAGCTGCTGGATCCAGCCTGAACATAATTAACATTTTAACA
>JAQMYG010000004.1:15611341-15621937 GCA_030014215.1 Clariallabes teugelsi
ATCCTCAGCTCAGATAAGACATCTCTGACATTATGCAACAGTGTGATCTCTATGATTAGAGCTTCTAATGAACATTGTTTAAACCTTTCTTTAAGTGCAGGATATCTAATGCCATACATAATTTAACTCCAGTGTTAAGAGGGGTTTTGAAATACATGTTTGGTTTGTTTATCATTTTTGCATTAAAGCTATCACTTATCCTGTATAGGGTCATGGGACCTTGAGACTACCCCAGGAGACTGGACTAGTCCATTGCAGGGCACCCACACACACTGCAGGCAGTTTGGAAATGCCAATTAACCTACTGTATTCTGCCTGTCTTTGTACTGTGGGATGAAACCAGAGTACCTGGAGGAAACCCACAAAACCCTTGACCCTGGAGATGTGAGGCCACGGTGCTAATGATAACGTAGCCCAAATTTATTAGGTTTACATTAAAATACATTGTGTAGTGTCTTTCTTTAACAATTTCTTTATCTTTTTATTTTTTTTTATAACAAAGTGTTGCTTTGCCTTTATATGATAGAGAAAGTAAAATGAGTCATAATTACTATTATGGGCCAATAGTTTTAGGCAGTTTTATCAATTTACAATATATATAAAAAAACTTGTATACAAGTTCTAATATAAATTCTTATGCATGGTAAGTGTAAGTGTTCTTAAGCAAATTGTCCCTGGTGTCATTTAAAATCACCCAATGACCCTGGTGTCATTTCATACAATTTTTTTGGTGAAAGGTGGAGGTGAGAAAAACCTACAGAGCAATAGCAAAGACTTTAAACAGCCACGTCTGTACTGGTTCAAGAAATGGAAACTAATCATCAATGAACTGCTACAGAGAAAACTAAATTTTATTTTTGCATGCAACAAAAACATTTTGTTGTATGCAACTCTGAAAAAAAGACGCTGGGTTGAAGGTTTCTTTCAAATAAAATACTCAATATCTATTTGAGTCCTGCTTGTATTTATGAAAACAAGTCGAACTTAAACTATCCACCTTCAGCAAAACAAAAATGGCATCTGCCATCCTCCTTTTATCACGTGTACTAGAACGTGCAGTGCAACAAAAAAAAAAAGATTTAGATATTTAAAGAAATATTTTATATTAAATAGGCTAGTAATCTTAAAAAAAAAATTCTTGGTACCAATAATACGGAAGTAGTGATGTCAGTGCTGGTGACTTCGCAGAGTGTTCTGAATAGTGGGGTTTTGTTGAGGGAAGTTCCCTTCACCGACATTCACTGCAAAAGGAGCAGGGAGCACCCTGTGAAGTATATTTCGGGAAGGGAACGCAGCTCGGGGCCAAAAAAGCTCAATAATCACGTGCTGGCGGGAGTTGCACATCGGCGGTTGTGATGCATATTTTGAGCAACAAAAAATTAAACACATTTTATTTTAATGTTACAAGATCGCCATAATCTTCAAATTTAGAATCACGTTTTAAAACCTAACGAACTAAAATAAAATAAATTTCAATAAAATTCTCATTATTTATTTTTCAAAGCCACAGGGAGCCGCAGCAGAGGGATGAAAGAGCCATCCAGAGCCGCATGTTGCCGACTCCTGCTACAGGTGTTCATTAGATGAATATAAACTGCATTAATACATTAAGCTGTAGTACAAATCAGGTAGAGACTATGCCATCAGGATTACCTCCAGTGCTCCTTTATTCAGAGATTATGAAGCAGTCAATAAAAACATACAATTCAAAGTCCTACAGTATATGGCTGGACAAAAATGCAGTTCATTAGAAGCTTTATAAGCCCTGTAGCTAATTTCCAAATGTTGCTGGTGTGCAATGGACATAGTCTAACAACATAAAAACCTGACATAACATTCTGCAGGGACAAATAATCACAGAACATAATTCATCTATCTGTTCTTACCAGTAAGACCAGGTTGAATTGCCCAATACATTCAGCCAGAATGGTGGAAAAAACAATGAGGCAGATAGAACAAAGCGAGCTAAATGCATTTTGATAGTCTGACAATATTTCAGGTTAGGCAAAGCCAGTTCTACAGTCAAATGCACATTGTTTAATTGGTTGAGGCTATGCTGGGGAAGTTTTCTTTTCTTTTTGGAATGTTCAACCTTTAAAATCACTTCCTAAATGAATTTAACTCATTTCAGTTATTGATGTTGTCCTTTAAAATTTACAACAATGTACGTAAAGTCCTTCAACTGTGACATAGTGTGAAAGAATGCATTTGGTGCCACATACTGCGCATCACTCACCTACTGTATTCGTATTTAGCTAGTTGTCAGCCTTCAGCAGTGCATAACAGCTGACAAAAGCAGTTTATATATATATATATATATATATATATATTTTTTTTTTTGAACATGGCTTAAATTGCAGATCATTATCAGCCTGGAAAACCCTCCCAGATGCTGACATAGCATCCTCAATTCAAACTCTGTTGACTGTCATGAGTTACAAGTCATCAAATTACCCACACATTCATAATTTAAGAATTGGTATGTTTTTGCGCATTTATTACACTGATTTAATCCTTTCTGTTATAAAAAAATATACTCTAAAGGCATTAAAGATGGACATGTGTAGTCTATGTATGGCTGTTAATTAAAATGTGTAAAGTTCACTTCAAACAACAATACACAACCCCAAAATAATAATGCTCTGAATCAGGTTTGCTACAACTCCCTTCCTGGGAGCACCCTGGATCCATTCACTGCTTAAAAATACTCAGGACTAAACAATCTCTGCGTCTTTGCACATTGCACAATTCACAGCTATGGACATTTTACAGGACTAAACCTCTCGGCATTTTTTGCACACTACACAGTAATAGACACTCATGCACAGTTGCACATACCCCGGACATTCATGGTACTTTGCACATTCATGCACATTCATGCACATTTTGCACAGATTATGGACATTTATGGACCATGGACATCTACACACACATGCATATTTGCACACTTCCTGGTAATTTCCACTTATATCCATTTAAATTCATCTTTATATATATTTTTTTCTCATTGTACAGATAAGTTTTTATATTTCGTATATATATTTTTGTAGTTTTTTACATTTTGTTCTATTTATTTCTTGTTAACTGTTTTTACATTTTAAGGTCACAAGCGGTCATTTAAGCATTTCATATCGTACTGTGCAAGACTGTGTATGTGACAAATAACATTTGAATTTGAAAAAAAAATGGTGGACCACCATTCCCAGGGATGTTCAGTGATCTGACTACAAGTGTGCTTTTAAAGCTGCCTTAGAATCCTGTGTGCCTTAAATCTTTTATAGTCTGTTCTTTTTCATTATGTTAATAGATACCAATATAAGGAGCACTGGTAACTTAGTGGCAGCCAGTGCCCAAACCTTAGGCATTAAATCCTAGGCCAGTCCCAAGCCCAGATAAGATGGGAGGGTTACATACAGTAAGTAAGGACATCCTGCATGAAAAACCTGTGCCAAGCGTGTGCGGATGGTCCGCTGTGGTGACCCTTTGCTGGGAGCAGCCAAAAGACCAACAACAAGAAGATACCTACATATGGTGAAAAGATTAAGCCTTTTTTACCAGACTTTGATAACCCCCATTTGTGAAGGTATCATTCCACAGGCCAGGTCAAACCTTAGGTAGTAGACATTTTGCAGGTTGCACCTGGAAGGCCAGATGTTATTCAGGAGGTGCTTTCCCAGTTGCTGTAGATAATTACTTCATTTATGTAGGTTGCAAAAACAACAGCTTTATCTCTCAGTACATTGTCCATCTGCCCTGGAACGTTATTATGACTTCGTTTAACCCAGATGGCATAAAAATAAAATATACTGTATAGTTTATAAGGAGCACAGAAGGGTGTCAACCCCCTTGCTAATTGACTCAGTGGTACCTGACAAAACCTTTAGCACAAGTGCAATGTCATTAAAAAAATCTCGTAACATCAGATCAAATGCACTGTTCTCTTAAATTGCACCATTTGCAGAAGTTTAATCATTAATTAATCAGTTCCAACTTCACCTTTCTGTCCTGGTCTGGTATGAGTGACTCTGGAACTCTGTAGTTCATAGATATTGTGCTATGATGTTCATGCTTACTGATTGTTTTGTGTAAGGTTGGTTGAAATTGTGAGGACTGTGATTTATGAGACAATTCTGGTTGTACAATACACCATTTCCATTTTCTTATACCTGTTAATATCTTGTACCTTATCTTGGATAGCCACAATTCATTTGTGGTGGATCCTGCACTGTCTGGCCAAAATAAATAAGTAAACAAATGAATGAATGAACAAACAAACAAATGAACAAGCTGGGCACAGTGGTATGATCTGGGGTTGCTTCAGTCTAGTCAAGTCTAGGCTCAGCAACATTGTGTGGCAATAAAATGAAGCCAGCTAATAACCTGAATGTACTCAATAACCAGGGTATCAAATCTATGGAGTGTTTCTTCTCTGAGAGCACACGCATATTCCAGGACTTAAATTGAGAATGACTGGTTCTGGGAGTATGAGGAATTATTTTCATACATAAACTGGCCAGGACATTGTGTGCTGTAATCAAAGCTAAAGGTGGCTGTATTTTACAACGCACCTATAGTCCACTCACTCACTTTTCATTTCTTATTTTTATCCTGATCAGGGTCCTTGTCAATCTGGTGCCTTTCTTTGGAACAGGTGGGAACCTGGCAGGGGCACTGTTCCATTAAAGGTCACTATAAAAACAAACACATTTACATCCAGGGCCAATTGGTGGTGTGACGGAACCAGAGAACCAGTAGAAATGCACATGAACATGGTGTGAACATGCACAGAAACTCTGGGGGCAATAAAATAAACACTTTTGTCCATAAGTTGTTCATCTGGTGCACCTTGTCTTCTATCTTGACCTAGGATAAAATATTCAATTGCTCCTCTGCTTCATTCCTTTTCATGCCACTCTGAAGATGTTGAGTAAACCTTGTATCTTGTCTTCCTTGCAGGAGCTCAAACAGAGAAAATCCTCTGGAAGCTGTGGGACTTATCTGTCTGTATGTGAACAGCAGAAACCAGGTCATATTAATGCTGTCATATCCATTGAGTCTTGATTGAACCGCTCAACCACTGGATCAGTCTGGGGGTTGAATGGTTTATGTGCCATGACATAAAATGTATGCTTTGCTCTGTTTTCACTTTTTTCGGTTATGCATTCCTAAATAGTTTTCCTGCATGTACTGTATAATATATCCATAGCAATTCTTAAAAGATAGCTCAACAGTAACAGACTAATTAATTAGTGGCACTCTAATTTTCTTCCTAGGGCTTTTAAGTGGCACTTGGGCAAGATTCCCAATGCCTAGGTACTGGCAGGACCAATAAAACTTACTCACTGTTCTATTCTATTCTCTTTCAGTATGTCCTAGATAGCTTACGGGTAAGTGTCCTGAGTGTTCTAAATTCAACACTTTTGAGGCATTTAGAGTGAATTAACTGCTCATTCTCTTTTTGACTCTTTACAACTTATATTCTTTAAGAATAAGTCAGCCATTATGTTTATGTCATGTGCACTCTATGTAAAATAAAAGGCTTGGATATTATTTTACATGCAAGTGTTTCTCAGTAAATAAGCCTGGCATTAAATTACATCTGAAACCTTTTCAACAAGATTTTGTCTAATACTCATACCTGTTTTTAAAATGGGTTAAAAGTTTTATTAATATTTTCACTTATTCAGATTGTTTCACTGCCACTTTACTAGGGTTGACTTACTATTTGCCGACTCAGAGTGTTTCCAGGTACATTCAGCACTGACTGAGTCTGACTATAAACAGCAAAAAAAGGAAAGGATGTACAATGTTACCTTGTTTTTAGGAAGCAGCAGAGTATTAAAGCAAATAGATATCAGTTAGGGCTCTCCTTAAGTAAATGCATGGAGCACATAATACATTTCAATAAGCTGATATTGCAGTGGTAGATTAAAAAAAACAAACACTTGCTGTCCTACACAGTTTGATCTGATCCATTTGGACTGAACACTGAACAGGCTATTTATAGACTGGGTAACAAATTCCATTTTCATTTTCAGGTCTAGAGGGCGCCAAAATCACCAGGAAATGCATCAACAACATGTTATAACATGTATGGTGTGACATAAATGTTATTGCTGTTTTATTTCTTATTACTTTTAGTTTGTGTGTGTGTATGTGTTTTCATGAGACCAAAAACTCTACTACTACCAACTAACTCTCCACCTTTCTTTCTCTGTTTCTCTCAGTGAATGTTCACGCTCATCCTACCAGTGCCACAAAGAGCAACGTTGCCATGGCAACTGCCTCCGCCAGTATGCCTCCTCTCCTCGGCTCCGATAAAGGGTCTGGCAGAAGCCGTCCCACCAAACCACTGAGTTTATGAGAAAAAGAAAGGGAAACAGAAAGATAAGGAAGAGGAAGAAGGCCAGGCTTATATAACTCATCCAATTTTAAAGACACTGTCTATAAATGGAGCCTGTTACATAAAACTCAAAATTCCTACATAGCTCAGTTTCAGAGACTCAGAAACATAGATAAATCTGCATATATAATTTACACAGAGAACTGATCAAATGACATAGGAGTGATGAAGTGTCATAGGAGTGCCAAAGATGCACTGGACAACACTACTCATCAGCCTCAGTCAGACTTGTCAGTAATGTGGCACTAGGCATTAAGCCAAACAACTCTATTTTGCTTTTATATGTTCATGCGCAATTGTTCCAGAAGCTTAACGCTTTGTTCAAATGCAGTTTTGCAAACCTCATGCATGCTTCCATTTTCTTTTTAGACAGGAGAAGCTTTCTGTTGACCTTCCAAACAAACTGTACTTATTCAGTCTTCTTCTAATTGTGGTGTCATGAACTTTATGCTCAGTGAGGCCTGTAGTGTGTGAGATGTAATGCTTGCATTTATTTGTATTTCTTTGAGAATTGTATGATCTGACCTTAGGGCGAATGTGCTGGGACGTCCACTACTGGGAAGATTAGCAACTGTCTTGAATGGTTTCTCATTGTAAAACTTTGAACTCCAAATTCTTTGCAAATAGTTTTATAACCCTTTCCAGATTGATGTGCAGCAACAATAGCTGCCAAAATGTCTGCTTTTATAGAGGTCTGCACACCTGCTGATGATCACTTAATAAAGTGCTGGTAATTAGCATTACCTGGCTGCAACTTAACCTCTTAAATCCTGCGGAAGGGGGCACATGTTTTCCTTTCCATTTTTCTCTTTTTGTTTAAATAAATAATGGCACAGTGAAAAAAAGTTATATGATGTTATTTGTATGAGGATTTATTTGCCTAATACTAGGACCCATTATGATCAGATCATTGTATAATATTTTACTGAAAAACACATAGTATTAAAAGAGGGGTTACTAACTTGAAAATGACAGTATACACTTTTAACCATGAACATTGTCACAGATCAGCTTTACAGACATAAAAATATGGACAGAAATTAGAAAAATGAGAAATAGGAAAGCAGTATGAATAGTAATGTCAGTTTGTCACTGATAAGCAAGCCGGGCCAATGGTGGCAAGGAAAAACTCCATGATAAGAAGAAACATTGAGCAGAACCAGACTTACCAGACAACCCATCCACATTTTTGTGATACCAGATAGTGTAACCATAAATCAGTCAGAGGTAATTTTGAGTTCTATAAGGGTGAAAGTTCAATTATATAGCAGGAAAGTTTATCCTTATTAATAAAACAATCTGTACTTGCCTTAATTACCGGACACTGACAGATAAAATTTACCACTTAAGAAAGAAAACGGCATAAGAGTTAAATAAAACAAAAACAATTTTACTACCTTCATTTCATCAATTCCATTTGTGACATTTTAGTATTAATATTAAATTGATAAGTAACCTAAGAAATGTTCCACATTCAGGTCAGAACTTTTTGGTGCTCCTTGTATGTGAAATTGCCAGTTACTCAATTGAAAAACACGAGCGAACCAATATGCATTGCTGCAAATTATTATTTCAATTTAAAGTACATGTTGACAGCAAACCATATCATCTAAATTATAGTACAGGATTTCCACATACAGACTTGATTGTAAATCATATTACTTACACTACTCTACTACTATACATGCTGTAATCCCTGATAATACAGATATTAACTTTGATTATTACTTACCGAAAATTCACACATTTTACATAATAAACATAATACACCCCATTACATTGCATGCATTGAATTTTCTTGTTAAATATTCAGATTTGATGAGATACAGCTTTGAACTTTGAATGAGGCTATTTTTAAGTCCATTCTGCAGACACTGGTCCTGGTCTCAGTGAGCTCCAGTCATTACTCTCCCTATCATCAATCCATCTGCTAAATGAAGCCATGGAAACAAAGTAAGAATGTACCAAATGGTTACGGCAGTTACATCTCTGCAGAAACCGGATATTGTAACCCCTGACAACCGTGCGATTTAGCCAGTCAGTCCTGTAAAACCACTCGGACAAACCAGGTCACATATAATGACACAAGTAATTGACAGAGGCAGGAGTGTGGCAAGCTGGGTACGTTCATGGTGGATTGGTTCAAGATCTCTATATGAAATGGGAAAGACACGGACAAATAAAAGGAAAAAAGAAGTGAGAAATTACTGTAACACTTTAATAGAACTGACATACTCTCTCTCTCACTCTCAAAATCTCTTTCTTGTGAATGTTATTTCCTCCTTAATATATACAAATGTGTGTGTGTGTGTGTGTGTGTGTGTGTGTGTGTGTGTGTGTGTGTGTAAGGTTATATCAGTTTTAAATCTGTTTACACAGAAATGTTAAGGAAGAAGGTAGCCAAAATATGTTTCAAATTATATTTAATAGAACAATTTACCTCATGACATGTGTTCAAATATTATTATACAAATAGTTTTTTCTTGATTAATAATATGGTCTTTTTGGTGTTTCCCAAACCAGATAAACAGTTGGTCAGTGATCCACCACCTTGCAGTCATGTATGCATAATGCTTGAAAGCCTTCACTGGATTCATGCTTGCCCAGGAGACATTCTCATTTGCAAGAGCAGGTAGGGTGACAGGAGAATTGATATACTGATATACTGGAGCGATTGATACGGATTGATATACTGTAGTGTTTCGTGTCGTCAATCTATTTGGTAGGAAAGCTGGAATATGGCATCCAATATGCAATTAACCTAACATACAGCGATCATCCATATAAAAAAAAAATTACACCTATTGTGTATTCACCGAAACAATTTTGAACCATCAAGGCATGGACTTCACAAAATCTCTGAAGGTGTGCTGTGGTATCTGGCACCAAGGTGTTAGCAGAAGATACTTTAAGCTCTGTAAGTTGCAAGGTATAGCATTGAATATGTGAGAGGTATCAGTTGAAAAGGCAATATGATATGTTTTCATTTTTTACAGCAAGACAAACAAACTACACATATTTTCAGTCAGCATGCAGACAGTGTCTGCACTGGGGCCGAGAACTCATTTACACTGACCAGTTAAAACATTAAGAACACTGAGAGGTGAAGTGAATAACAATGATAAGTATATATAGACACCTGTCAAATGATGGTATATATTTGGCAGCAAGTGAGCTGTCAGTTATTGAAGTTGATGTGATGGAGGCAGGAAAATGGGCAAGCATTTTTTATATGGATCTGTTAGACTTTAACAATGGCCACATTGTGATGGTTAAAAAACTGGGTTAGAGCATCTCCAAAATGGCAGGTCTTCTGGGGTGTTCCTGGTATGCAGTGGTCAGTATATACCAAAAGTAAACCAAGAAAGGACAACTCATGAACTGTTGACAGAGTCCTGGGGGTTTAAGGCCCATTAATCCACATGAAATGCAAAGGCTAGCCTGTTTGGGCCAATCCCGCAGAAGAGCTACAGTAGCATGATATTATAGTAAAAAAAAAAAATGGCTGTGATAGATAGTGGTCAGAACCCACATTGCATAGGAGGTTGCTGTGTGTGGGGCTGTGTAGCCATAGACTGGACAGAGTTGACATGTTGACCCCTGTCTCCTGCTGAAATCTCATACAATTGGCATGTGAATGCCAGAACTTCACCATAGACCAATGGAAGAAGGTGGCCCGAGGTGATGGATCATGCTTCCTTTTATATCATGTGGATTGCTGGATACGTGAGCCTAACATATCAGGGCAGTAAATGACTTTAGGACTCTAGGACTTTGAGCACCTACCGAAAATTCCCCTGATGATAGGATAATGTGCATAGTCCTCAGTGCATCCTGCCTCAGTGCATAGTCATTTAGGAATGGATTGAGGACATGACAAAAAGTTTAAGTGGTTGACCTGGGCTCCAAATTTCCCAGATCATAATCTCCTTGACCATTTGTGGGGTGTATTTGATCCATGAATGCCCCACATTGCAACACACAGGACGTAAAGGTCCTGCTGCTAACACCTTGGTTCCAAATACCACAGCACACCTTCAGAGGTCTTCTGGAGCCCATGGTTCAGAGATGTTTTGGTGATACAAGAGGGACCTACAGTAATTCAATTCAATAAAATTTATTTGTATAGCGCTTTTAACAATTGTCATTGTCGCAAAGCAGCTTTACACAATCAAAAGAATTATTTAAGTTTG
>JAQMYG010000004.1:15707135-15718182 GCA_030014215.1 Clariallabes teugelsi
CCGGTAGTCTGTTTAGTGTGTCTTGTCTTGTCCAGTGTGTATCCCATGTTTGTATTGTGTATTAGTGTGCCATCCCTAGTCTATGTGTTTGTGTTTTGAGTTCGGTTTTAGTATGCTCCATGTTTTATGCCAACTCCCTTTGTTTGTTTGTTTATTATGGTTATCCTGATTAAAGACTTTCGTTTGTTACACCTTACCCCCTCTGCGCCTATGCCTAAACACACCCACAGTCCTACATCCAACAGTTCATGACAATACCTAATATTTCTCATTACAAATGACTTGGAAAAGTTGAGTAACATACTTTTATTGTTATTAAGCTAATCTACTTAATTATTATTAATAAAAAATAAGCCAAAAAGAATAATTAAACATTACCTAATCAGGGAAAGTTGAATTTACTGGTCAGACACAGGAGACTGCATTAATTGATTTTTTATTGTCAACAACATTTTATATTTAAAACTAAAGTAACACCTTATAAAACATTTTCAATTAAAAAAAAAAAAAAAAAAAACTTAACATTATATAAACCAAAATTTTCACATTATCACTTACTATACAAACATTTTACCCTCAACTTCTTTTAAAATGTGTGAAAACTCAATTCAATTGCAGGTGAAAAACAACTTTCATTCCATATAACTCAAAGTACATGTAACTTGAAACATTTTCCATTTGAAAACATGTGCAAAAGAACATTTTTGCATTAAATGTACTATTTGAAAATAAAAGAACATCTTATTTGTTTACAGCTCATTCCATTAGTTTACTTTTTAGACTCTGGACCTTCAGTATTTTTGTTCCATCAAGTTTCAAAAACAGTTTCTGGAACATTTCAAAGGTGTACTTTAGTATTTTGGGGTACTCAAGGTTGAGGGCATAAATCAGTCCCATTAACAGCATGCAAGCTGTGGTTCTGTTTCCACAAACTATTAAAACTTTGGTGCCCTCCAAAAACAATGCACACATCTGTTGGGTCCTCTTCAGCTGTAAAAATGTGAATTACCACATAACTTCATTGGTGTAGCCATCAAGTTCATCCTCCTTTTGGGGGAAGAAAAGCAAATAGATTACTGTTAGTTAAGTCAAATTAATTATGTTGATCGATTACAGCTGTTTTCTTTGTTCATTCCATTTATTTGATCACAAGCAAGGTTTTTGTATTAATCAGCACTGTACCGAGGTGTGTACGGTGAAAATGATGTCATCAAAGCGCGCCTCACATGTAGCATTTCATTAGTGGCCGAGTCCAAAGATACACGAATCGAGCCAATATATCCGAGCTTGTTTCCCGGCCGCTTGAAGTGGAGCTTTTGCAACATATGTGTTTTTAGTGAACCGTGCTTCTGTGCTGCTGACATGAGTGTATATGTTCCACCTAAAAGCGCGGGTCAATGAGGGAGGCTTTGCGCGTTCATATAAGTGTTGTCGTCATATTTTGAATGTAGTTCTATGTTCAGAAATGATTAAATATGAACAAATTTAAATATTACACATCCCTCCCCCATGCGATATTAAGGGCGATCTCCCTGAAAGATGATATGGCGATATGATAATTTATCATATCCGTAATTCCGCGAGCAGATGAGATTACACCTGTCAAAGTGCGCGTTAAACCACTTATGTGCAGCAGCCGTTGTACAAGAGTTTCAGCCATGTAACAGTTAACGTTAACAATGAAAATTCAGTCATGAATGTAGATGTTTAACCGCAATCGTAGGTGCAAGTACTGGGCAATGCGCTCTAACTTGTCAATTTGACACTAGACTGTGGTGCCTACAGAAACAGGAAAGCGCGCAAATTACTAATCATCTGTTAGATTTTACCGTTAAAACAATTTAACATTTGCATATATTACAGCATGATTTCAACAATTTAAATAAAAACTTACCTGTAGTTCAACCAATCGTGGTTCCACAGCCGTGTTGCCAGTCACACGGAAAATGGTGAATCCAGCGACTTCCTCCTGAATGTTGACACATGCGCACTTTATGGTGCCATAGCTAATATTTTGGGGTATATTTTACTTATTTTTTTAGTGTTGCAGTCATTACCTATAAAAAAAAATAGTATAGGTAGAATATACCCATTATGTTGTATTTTGTTTGCTAACTCATAAACTTAAGTAAACTATAACTGATTTTCATGGGTTGTATTTAATACCCCCCCAGAGTAATTTTTTACAGTGTAGAACCCATAAGTTAGCTGATATTCTAAAGTAATATCACACTCAAGGTTGTGTTGTGATCTCATGCCTATGGCTGCATCACAGTCCTGCTAATATTCAGCACAACAGCAAGTGATATTGCTGATACCAATGGACACCAATTCCAAAAAACAAACAATATTTTTTATTTACAGAGTGCAAATGTCTTCTCAATGTAACTAATTATCAGATACACTCTCTGAAGTCTCATCGGCTCTATAGGGCTGCCAAGGGCAGGTTGGCTAGTCCGGGTGGCAAAGTCTTCGTGGTTGCAGCCTGGTGAGGTGAGCAGGTAAGGTGAGCAGGTCAGGGGTGTGCTGGAGGCTACTTTCTCCATGGTGAAGTCTTACTGGAATTCTTAGAGTCTGCAGACATAGAAGATAAACATAAATTAGTGTATCAAAGGAACCTACTTTCAGCAGTGAGATGGTAGATAGTAATCAGAGTCCAGGCCTGGTAAGTTAGGGATCCCCACCCCTTCCCTGCACACAGCGGAGCTGTCCAAGGTGCCGAAAGCTCTCTGAATCCCCTTTGTTTTGTTTAAGCATGGAGCTATCCAATGTAAAGAGGCACTGGCTTTTAGCTCGTTATTACACAAATAAATATATGAAGTGTAGATCATGACTGGGTTGTTTCACCTATGTTATTAAGTTAAGCTCTGAGAATATTTGCATTGTTTATTGTGAAATCGATGTTCACCTCCTTCCATGAGTAGCTCAGTGTAATCTTGACAGACAAAAACAGTGTCACATCAGTAAGGAGTAGGTTGTATGCACAGAGTTTATATTCAGTAATCATTAACAAAACCTCACAATTATAGCCATAAATAATGTTTATGCATATCTTTTAGTATAAAAACAAATGTAACATTAGCCATAGGTCTCTGTAAATTCATGCATATGTTCTGTTCATCTTCTTTTTTTTTTCCACTGGAACATCATGTTAGCTAATCTTATGATTACTCAGCTTATACAAGTTTTTAATCTCATTTAGAGTTTCCAGTTTATTATTTGCTACATAAACTATGTATATCTAATAAATTAGTAACTCGGTTTACATAAGCGCTTAATATACTTGATCAGCAATGAGCTCTTTTTTGACTTTTGCCTACATCTTACACATTAAACTGTCAAGGATTTAGAGCTAATTAGACATGCTAATTTAGTTTGCACAATTCCTCCGAGCGTGGCGGCTGGGCCCCTCTTTAGACGATTCTGCCTGAATCAAATGTTAAGACTTTTTTTCCCATCCTCTTGACTAATTGGAAAAGATTACAATTGTAAATGCTTTCAATTTCTTTTAATAAAATTGTTTAATTCATTTCAATATGTATCAGATTAATACAGATCTGCTTTAGATGAAAAATAGGCTTTGGTTGTAAGTGCATATGTGTGTGTGCGTGTGTGTGCAGAGTGGGGTGTTCATGTGAGCACTGACTGGTGTGTTCAAACTGAGAGAGGGATTTGTCTGCACACACACACACACACACACACAATGCAGTACTGTACATTATTAAAAGCTTGTGACAACCTCATAAAGTATTGCAATATAAGCATATATAAGTCATACAGCATGCAACTGTTTTTCAACTATTTCTTACTGTATGTGCTTTGTGATTGTGATTTGAACACACCAGTCAGTGCTCACATGAACACCCCACTCTGCACACACAAGCACACACATATGCAATTACAACCAAAGCCTATTTTTTTAAGCCTCCTGGGATAGGCTCCAGGTCCCCGCGACTCTGAATACAAGATAAAGCGGTATAGATGATGAGTGAGTAAATGAGCACATTCAAAGTGACATTATAACATAAACCATTATTCTGTACTATAAAATACAGTGTGTAAGCATATAGATAACTGAACTACTAGAAGAATTGCTTGATATGTCCTTCCAGCCTCAATATGCTTGCTGCCCAGGAGAAAAATAGACACGCACATGATGGATTGTCAAATGTCCTCTAGTTTATTTACAGAAAATTAGGTTTTTAATTACTGTGGCAAACACCCTGTAACAGGATTACGATTACATCAAAGTCATTTGACCATAAGTCATTTAACATGTTCTGGTGAAATTGAGGGCACTTTCTGAATGTTCACAGGATTGACTGCAGTAGGCTCTGAGTCACCTCTCAGAATCATCATTCACAAATGTATGGAACACCATTCAACGTTTGTGATAGTCTCATCACCGTACTGTGCTTGGAGTTAATGTCATTTGGTTTTACATCTTCATTCATAAGAAATTTTATCACAAATCCTGTTTTGACTTGAACACTTCTTATATACAGTAGTTACTAATAACAGAATTACGATTACATCACTTGCTTTGCCCTAGACAACATTCAAAAGACTCAGCTTTGCTGTTTAAGATAGCTAACTCTTATATTAGTTTCTGTACTAGATGCTGATAAAATACTTATTTGGACATAAATTATAAAAGTACTAAAGTGCTAAAGTCTCTTTCATACATACAGGAGTCAGACAAATAATCTAGTATGGAGCAATTTTGGTGAGAAAATGGACATTCCATCACCTAAAATTGTGCATATGGATTTAAGTTTTGACAGAAGCTCTGATGAGTTTGACAAGTTCTTGGGGAGTGCACATGTGAATGTACGCCAAGATAAAGGAATATCCGCTCATCTTGCGGTTATGCGAACAGCAAAAATGAGAAGTGCTTGTTGGGGAATGAGGAGAGTTGAGGAATGCTTGACGAGTGGCCCATGGCTATGAGGAGAGCTTGGAGAGAGTGTCACAAGTGAGGCAGAAGAGAACAACCCTAAAAAAAAGCTGCAGAAGGTATTTAAAGGGTGTTTAAAGAGAAGTTCTTAATTTTAGAATTGTCCTGCATCCACAAGATCAGCAAGAACCAGGAGTGGCCAGCGACTCAGGAAATTTCCAGTTTCAGGAAATCTCCATGAGTACACAATTTTTCTTGCCAAGATTTCTCATTGGATTCCTGTACTGTATGTACAGTATGAAAGGGTCTTAAGTGTTTAAGTCTAATAAGTAAGTAAGTGTCTAATGGGCTAAATGAGACTGTTATTGCTTTAAATGACTGCCATTTACATTTGCCATTTTCACCATACACTCTAGTAGTATTCCTTACTCAACATTTAAATACTAAATCTGTAGCAATGGTAGTAGTGTTACCATTGCTACAGATTTAGTATTTAAATACTATTCCTTACTCAGCATTTAAATACTAAATCTGTACCATTGCTACAGATTTAGTATTTAAATGCTGAGTAAGGAATAGTAACAACTGGTTTACACATTGTCCTTTATCTGTAGTTGTGTGAAATTACATTATAATGCACTGCGGATTCCATGCTAGGCCCAATTTTATTTAAAATGATTTTTTTAAATTTTTCTCCTAAATGACATGGGAAGAATGATAATTCTAATAATAAAAGTATAAAAAAATAATAATAAAAAAGTTTTCTGAGAGTCTTTGCAAATGTTTTCCTGTTTCACTAGCAAAATAACCTTCATTATTAATAACACATAAATATGTTTTTGACAGACCCCCAGACTGAGATTTAATAAGTAATATTCACGATTCATTGTTAGTTAAATTGTAATAAACAATGTTAAAAATGCTACACTTTGAAGCTCTAAGATTGGCTAGTACCTCATGCATAGTGAAGAGTTAACTTGAGATTCATAGATGATACTGAATTATTCTGACCAACACAGAAGATATGATTTGTCAAAAACAAATAACAAAAAAGATGGAAGTATAGCAAACATAACCTCACCTACGTTTCCTAGCAACTATGTAAAAGTTGACATCATTTAAAATAAAATTGACTTCTTTTATATATTTTAAGTTGATTTCTTTCATTTAAATTTGACTTACTTTATTTATAGTTGACTATTTTATTTAAAGTTTATTTATTTTTAAAGTTTTTTTTTTTTTTTTTTGTTTTACACTATTTTAATTTAATATTGCCATTTAATTGAAAGTTTACTTCTTTTTTAATTTTTTTGTTAATTTTTTTTTTTTTTTTTTACAAGTCCTTACAACTGTCTTGCACTTCTGGTCCACCATAGTGACCTATCACCTCTTACAGTACCTGTACAGTGTGTGTGTGTGTGTGTGTGTGTGTGTGTGTGTGTGTGTTTGTGTGTGTCTGTGAGAGAAAGAGAAATGAAAGCTTTGCAGTTAAGCTCAGTATTGATCTGAAGATGATTGGCTCAGCTAATTACTGTTTACACAGAGATATTAGATATTAGTGTGTGCCACTCCCATACCACATGCCTCTCTCTCTCTCTCTCTCTCTCTCTCACTCTCTGGCGCGCGCACACACACACACACACACACACACACACCTTTTGCCCTTCTTTCTTTTTTATTTGAGAGCTGGTTTCACATAAATTTCATTTTCAGCCATTCAGAGAGGACTGGGAGAAACAAGAACAGAAAATGACACAAAGCAGAAAGATGCATTATAAGAAAAATATCTGGAAAGCAAACATTCCTACACACATTAATACACTGTGTGGGTTATTGGTTGGGAGTGTGGTACGGGGGTGTTGCAATGCTCTTTGACGCTCAGATAGTGTGTGTAAACTCCACCATAATCCTGAATTTATTACTGATGTGAGCAGAGCAGCTGGGCCGATCGAGGAGAAAACGGATGTGAGAGAAAATAATAAAAAGAGGAAATTAGAGAATAAATGTGTGTGTGTGTGTGTGTGTGTGTGTGTGTGTGTGTGTGCGTGTGCGTGTGCAAACAAGCATTCATGCCCTACCAGGGATGAAGGGTGTCCCACTTGGAAGACAGCCGCTTTTGAATTCCTTTATTAAGAACAAATTTGCATGTGCCCTCCTCATTGTAGGAAATCCCATCATTCTGTTCTGTAGACGTCAATAACGCAAGAGTTCCTTGTATGATAGGTTCATTATCATAGACCAAACTCAAGCTGTCAAGCTGAGAAGTATGAAAAGCTGAGTATGCACATGTATGCATGTCATGCACCTGCACCAGTCAAATACAAATTTATCATATTTATGTTTGCACTTGAACTTTTTTTTAATTCAAATTAATTAGCTGCCATAATCCTTTTAATGTTGTCATAACATATTCTTACAGTATATCAACAACTTCCTCACCATTTGTTATTTTGTCTTTTTTATGTACTGTAGCTGTGTTGTTCATTTCAGTTCTCCAATGCAAACGTTGTCATTTATTACCTTCCAGAACACTGCAGATTCCAAAGGAAGACAACAAATTTTTAATAGAACAACAGACAGCACAGAGAGTTACACTTTTTTAATACACACTGTTTTAGCCTGGGAAGTTTATTGTGTTTTGTTTGGTATTCTTTTGAGGTGCAATTTATTGGTGGTGTGTCAGAGCTTGCCACTAACAAATAAATCTAAGAAACATCACACAATAGGTGCTTTATTGGTTGATTTCGGCTGGGTAAGTAGCTGGAAAAATATGAAATACCCTGCATGTAACTGTATGTAATATACAGTATGTGCATCCTTTTTATTACTTTTACTGCTCTGTTAAGAACCTTATTATGTTGTGCTCTGCTTTCTGAGCATACAAAATTAAAACAAAGGCAAAAAGATCTTGTAAAAGTGTCACGATATAATACAGGTTCATCTCTCTGGTTTCAACAATACATTTGGATTGTTATGAGCACCTTCAGAATGTACTCCTTCTGGGGCTTCATGCTGTTATGATTCTTCTGAGACATGATGTTTGACATCACACCTATTTGGGCCACAGGAAATGTTGTATAGGACAATCCTTTAACATTTCAAGTAGTGCTATACAATATTAGCTAAAAGGTTTAGTGCTGGAGGCACTTTTACTCTCAGTTCTAACTCTGCATGCACAGACCTGGAAAAACAGCTAGTGCCTGAACATGGAATTTAACCACATTATACAGAGAAATGGCAACCTGCATTGCATTTAGTCCAAGAAAATAATAAAGAGATTGTGAAATGGTTCAGTTTGATATTCACAGTCAGATATTTACAGCCAAAACATGACTAATACCCCATCACGTTAATCTAGATGCACACAGTGCGATTTAAGGTCACTTTGGGTTAATTTGTGTACTACTGATCCCTTTTTTAAAACATTTTTTTAGACAAGGCTTAATTTGAGATCTATTAGACATTTATTCATGTGCAGTGTGAGGGTGTTTGTAATGGTTAATTAAATCAAAGCAACAGTTTCCTAACAATTTCCAATTAAGCCGTTGGACATTTAATATTTGCTTGGTTTAGCAAACTGAATTTACAAATTTTAGATCAAAATATTTAGATAATCATTTACACCATTCAGCAATTTATGTGTTATATTGTGAGGGTTCTCCACTAGAGGGCACTGTGCCCGGAGTCTTGTTTTTGTAGTTTTTGTTTGTAGACTCAGTTTCCCAGAAGGCAACTCGGTCAGGTGATGAGAGTGCTCATCTGAACCGAGGTAGCTCATTAGATCTTCTATAAATAGCTGTCTGTTGTGGGAAACTGGGTCGAGCATTAATTATACTTACTATTAGTTCCTAATATGTCTAGTTCCTTGTGTGTTTAGATAATTGTATGTTTAGTTAGTTGTATGTGTAGCCACTTGAGTGCTTAGCTGCTAGAAGGTTTAGCCGTTAGCAGATTTAGCTGCCAGTAGGTTTAGCCTCCAGTAGGCTTAGCCTCCAGTCGGATTGGCCGCTAGTGGCTTTAGCCTCTAGTCGGTTTAGCCTCTAGTATGGATTAGCCTCTTTTGCGCCTAGCTTCTTGTGTGTGTGAGTCCCCATGTAGGTTCAGTTATTAATCAGATTAGATACTAACCTTATTAGTTACTAATCCGGTTAGGTCATCATCCAAGTCTACAATAACCAGATTAGCTACTAACCCCACTAACTACTGTCTCCCTGTCTCCCGTCCTAGTCTACTGTCTCACTGTCTCCCGTCCTAGTCTCGTCTTGTTTCTAGTCTTGTTTTGTCCCCAGTCTCGTCCTGTCTCTAGTCTTGTTTTGTCCCCAGTCTCGTCCCGTCTCTAGTCTTGTTTCTAGTCTCATCCTGTCTTGTTTAGGTTCAGCTCCAGGTTTAGGTTAGCCTTTGTCCCGCTCTTCAGCATTGGTTACGCTAAAGAGCCTATGTTTAGCTCCCCGAGTACATTTAGCGAAAGAGACTTTATTTAGCTCTCTGAGTACGTTTAGCTAAAGAGACTTTGTTTAGCTCTAAACTCTGTGTTTATAGTTTCTTTGTTGGTTTTGTTTAGCTATTATTTTGTTTGTTAAATAAAAGATTCTGTTTACCATAATTCCCTCTGCGCCTATGCCTGCCCTTTTTAAGCCCACGGCAGTAACATCAGGCCATATACCATCCCATTCATGACATATATGTTGTATTTCAGTCAAAAAGTAAATATCAATCTTTACATTGATATTTACTCTACAGTTGGTATAGAAAAGTATTACCCCAATTTAAAATTACTTTTTGTTGCTTTGCAGCCTCAAATGAAGACAGACATGCTTTGTTTTATTCCTAACTTTTAACATTCAAGTGAAAGATATAACACCAACATGTTAGCAAACAATAGAAAACAAATTCAACAACAGAATCACTGATTTGAAAAGGGATTAGGTGAAGTTAATCATCTACTCCATGGCGCACAAAGCTTTGCACATCTAGACTTTGCAAAACTGCTCAAGTTGAGTCAAATTAGATGGCTTTTTGTGGACTGTAGTCTTCAAGTCATTCCCCAGATTTTTAATTAAGTCTGGGCTCTGACTAGGCCATGCATTCACCTTTTTCTCTTTCAACCACTGTGTGTTCAGTTTTGCTGTGTGCTTTGGGCCATTGTCATGTTAGAAGGTAAACTTTCTTCCCATTGACAACTTTCTGACAGAGGGCAGCAAATCTGATGATATTTTGCCCCAATCATTTTTCTTCTGCCCTAACAAATGTTCCAGTTCCTGCTGCAGAGAAACACCCCATATAACAGAATATTACCACCAGGGTTGTCTGTATTGTATTCCTGCTGGACATACAGTATCATTTGCTGTTGTGGCCAAATAATTAAATTTTAGTCTCATCTGACCACCTCTGCTTTTGCAAAGCTCAGTCATGACTGCTTGTGGCCTTTCTTGAGGAGTAGCTTTTTTTCTTGTAACCTTCCCATACAAGTAACATTTGTAGAGAACGTGTGATATTGTCACATGCACACAATGACCACTCTGTAGTCTCTCTGACCAGTTTCCTCCTGGCTCTTTCATCTAGTTTGGAGCAACAGTTGCAAATACAACTGAAATACAGCCTCCATTTCCAAAGCACCAAATGGTATTTTAAAGGGGCGGGGGTACTTTTATATCACTTTGTGTGTCTTTATAGCTATGAGTTAAATACCTGCTTAAGTGGATTTCAGCTCATCCCAAAGCATCCCATGGTTAATGTAATTGAAGTAATGGTTCTGCGCAGGCCACTCAATTTCTTCTACTCCAACTTTAGCAGACAACTTTATTATTATTATTATTATTATTATTATCTTTATTATGAATCCTGGGTAAACAGCAATAAAATCAACATTTTTCTTTTTTTTTTCTCCTGCCCAAACTAGTAGATACTTAGTCTTATTAAGTGTCTGAATAAGGTTATATTGATCTGCTTGCAAGTGAACAGAGGTGGAAAGAGTAATAAAATTTTGTACTCAAGTAAAAGTACTGTTACTTTAGTGAACTTTTACTTAAGTAAAGTTACCCTTATAAAAATCTACTCAAGTAAAAGTAAAAAGTTGTCATGCACACACATTCTACGGCCGGCACTAGGACCCGGAAGTAAGACGGTCGCCTACCAGGAAGTATAAGAGGA
>JAQMYG010000004.1:15749220-15761045 GCA_030014215.1 Clariallabes teugelsi
TAGCCCAATTTCCACCGGCACCCTGTAGGTCAACAGCACCGGTGGCGGTCGTTGTTAACCCGGGCTGCGACCGATCCAGTATGGAAATTATATTTCTGATTCACATCATTGATTTGGCAAATTTTTTTATGTCGGATGCCCTTCCTGACACAACCATCTGCATTTATCCAGACTTGGGACTGGCACAAGAAGACACTGGATTGCGCCCCCCCAACCCATGGTTGCATTAATGGGATAAAAATAGCTGTCCACTTCTGATTCTCTAACATTGGGTGCCAAAGCAATATGTTTACCCATGTCAAATGTAGTGGAACCAGAATTAGTCAGATTATCACTCACCGACGAGAGGTTCGGTTTCTTCTCACCTCTTTATCGGCCTGAATTTCTAGCTTGCGGACTTCTAGATGCAGATCCAACTCTGCTTGGCGGACTTGTGCTCGCTCCTTCGCCTCCAGACGGAGCTGTGCCAGTCTCACCTTTGTATGTAACTCCTCCCTCGAACTGGGAGTACCTAGTCAAAAGGGGTCAAAGGGTGGCAACACAGCTCCAACGTTCACATTAGTGTCCAAGTCAGCCGTCTCTACCTCCTCTTTACCTGGCCCAAGCACATCCTGCCCCTCGCCACAACGATCGGTCTCCCAATTCACATAGCTGATCTATCACTTCGGCTTTAATTTGTTTCTTTAAGGATTGCTTTGAAACAGGAGTCTGATAGTGGGTAGCTATTATAAACAAGTCATTTTTTATACATTTCTCACTTACCACCCATGAAGGATGGTCAATAAAACTTTGCAGGTTAAATGCCATGGTCAAGCTTATTATTCTAATTCACAAAGAAATAAAACAAAGAAATAAACGAAGAACAAAAATTGACAGGGGCGATGTCCAATCACAGGACCTAAAAGGCATAGAAACCAAAACAGAGACATCCCCCAAAATACTATAGGACGTAACAAGGTATAAAAGGGATGTCTTCGAGAGGCGAGTCTCTCAGAAGTAAAGATGGACAAAGGCCAAATAGTCAAAAAGTGCATAAAAAGATTATGGAAAAACAACATTCCTCCACATCAAATTGCAAAGGCTTTGCAAATCTCATCATCGACAGTGTATAACATCATGAAAAAATTCAAATGAACTGGAGAATTCTCTGTGCGTAAGGGACAAGGCCAAAGACCTTTGTTGGATGCCCGTGGTCTTTGGGCCCTCAGACGACACTGCATCACTTATCGGCATGATTGCATCATTGACATTATTAAATGGGCCTAGGAATACTTTAAGAAAACACTGTTGGTAAACACAATCCGCTGTGCAATCTCCAGATGGCAACTAAAGCTCATGCAAAAAGGAAGCTGTATGTGAACAGAATGTGTCCTGTGGGCCAAGGCTAATTTAAGATGGGCTGTTGTGTTAAGTGGAAAAGTGTTCTATGGTCAGATGAGACCAAAATTTGACATTCTTGTTGGAAATCATGGACGCCTTGTCATCTGGGCTAAAGAGAAGTGAGCCCCTCCAGTGTGTTATCAGCGTTCAGTTCAAAAGCCAGCATCTCTGATGGCATGGGGGTGCATAAGTGCATATGGTATGAGCAGCTTGCGTATTTTGGAGGGCACTATCAGTGCTGAAGGGTACATAAATGTTTCAAAGCAACATATGCTCCAGGGAAGGCCTTATGTATTTCAGCAGGACAATGCAAAAGTACATACTGCAGCTATTACAACAGCATGGCTTCATGGTAGAAGTATACATGGTCTGGGTGCCAAATTGGCACGCCTGCAGTCCAGATCTTTCATCTCATTCGCATCTTTCACATCATTAAACGAAAAATACATCAAAGACCACCATTAACTCTTCAGCAGCTGGAAACCTATATCAGGAAAGAATAGGACCAAATTCCAATAACGAAACTCCAGAAACTCATGACCTCAATGCCCAGATGTCTTCAAATTGAAGAGAATATGCTACACCATGGTAACCATGCCCCAGCCCCAACTTGAGGCCTGTAGCAAACATCAAATTTAAAATGAGCTCATTTTGTGCATAAAATTGTAAACATTCTTAGTATAAACTTTTCTTATGTTCTCTTTATTGTATTGTGAATGAAATATTGGCTCATATAATTTGAAAATCTTTTAGTTTTCATTTTATTAAAAAAAAAAAAAAACTTTCAACTTTTCCGGAAATTGGGCTGTATAAATGTTGGTGTTGTCCCTCTATAACGCATCTCACCTTTACACACAGACACATGCTTGGGACATACTCTATAAAGTGCATGGGACAAGCAGAAATTGAGAGTTGGCATACAGTTTGCAATTTCCCATTATCAATCTCCATAATATTCAACACTCTTGGCATATTTTCATATAACAAAGTCTGGAAATAGCATATCCAGCACTTTCTTTCTGTATGTCACATAACCCATAGACTGCAGTAATTTCCTTCATCTTTGGGATTTTTGAGGATTCTATATGTGTTATGAAATTTGTTGTATGTGCCTCTATACAATATAATTACATGTGTGCCATTAACACAAAAATGCAACTGTGGATAATCTTTAAAACAGATTAAGAAAATCTGAAGGAAAAGAAAGATAAATCACAGTGTGGGCTTAAATTTGTTTTTATTAAATCATGTATATCACTTTTGTAGACTGTAAGCCAATCTTAGCTCACTGATCTGCTCTAATGATCAGTTTCCCATTTCTCTCCTTCTCTTAATGCATGTACTTTGATTTTATTTTCTTAATGTCTCATTGTCTTTCTCTTGCTTGGAATATGATGACGATGATGATGATAAATTGAATGAATGAGAAATGCCATGATAATCACTATAATCCATGAGCACTCTCCTAACATGAGTGTTTTATTCTGACATATGACATTGTATGAACCTCCAGTCATGCTGAGAATTATTAAGTAAAGCCACTTAAGCCATTCTAATTAAAGGTAGCCTAAATAAGCTAAGCCATTATAAATGCTGAGAGAATAGAGTGACACAATCTTCAGCAACATGAACTGAACTTGCAGACATCAAGTCTGAAAATAGTTTGTATATATAGTACTGTGTGTACTTTCTGTGTCTCCAGGCAACTGTGCGGCGGTGTATAGAGGTAGAAGGGTGGGAAGTTGGTTGAGCCAGTCTCCACGTGAGGTTAGTAAATGGCAGACTGTATCAATATGTATGATGAGTTTAAACTAGTGAAAGCACTTAATGAAGAGCTAATATATTAAACATCTGATTCTACCCACTGTCAAGTTGCACCTTCTTTCCATATGTACTGTATATAGGAAGTGGCAAGCTAAAAGTGAGAACTGGGTGAGAGAGTGTGTGCTGGACTAATAATATTTAATGTACTGTAATAAAAAATAACCCGATGTAAAAAAGAGTGGAACAGTGATTGCTGTGTGTACTTTGCTACTACAACCACTTTGGAAGATTCGTACTGTATATCTTGTTGAGAGTCAAAGTGTATCATCTTGTGAGTCATTGTGACTGGGATACTGTGGGATACAAAAGTCAGAGGTTTTTAAATTTTTACATGCAGAGTGAAGTTTTTCATGTGGGAGTGTGTGAGCAGTCAGACTTGAAGCTTGCAGTACAGTATAATCAAAAAACATGTTTGTTAACATGTGCAGCAGTTGTTACTACAGTGAATGTATTGTTCTGTTTTGTGTATGTATTGTCCTGGAAGTGTCTCGCATGGTGCCCTGTGATGAATTGGTGCCCTGTTCATGCCCTAAGACTCCTGGGATAGGCTCGAGGCCCCCCCGCGATCCTGAATACAGGATAAAGTGGTATAGACAATGAGTGAGTGAGTGAGTGAGTGAGTGAGAGTGTCTCACATGTGTGTTTTTGCATTTTATGTAATCCTGCATACATGTAGTTTTATGTGTCACACCATGGTCATGGAGAAACCACATTTTACTCCAATGTATACAAGCTACAGTATATAGCACAATGGCAACATCTACAAGCATGAACAGGATTAATTATGTATTAAGTGTTCAAATCTAGAAAATATATTATTATATAGTATTTGCAATACAACAGACATAGTCTATTATAATGTTCACCCCTATGCTATCCCTTTTAAACTTCTAAACAATGTTTTGCACACTGTCCATTTCCCATTCCTTTTTCTTTTTATGGCCATTGTTTCCTGTTTTCAGTTAGAGTGCGAGTGTAAATCCTGCTTATTTGGTGTCACTCTAAAATTAAGACATTGCGAGTACAAATCCTACTTATACAGTCATCAAGCTGGCAGGCAAAGAAACTAAAAATTGGTTAGATCCACTGGGGCAAAGGATGAACCTTGTCCGAAAATCAGAATGCCATTTATCATGGAAGTCATACAACAAGCATCCATAACGTTAACACCAAATAATATTAACATTGATTATCAATTATATACAGTAATTGATAGTAATGTGGTGACACAAATGAGCATGAGCAACCAAGAACTATTTATGCCTCTGTGGACCAAAGACTATCCTGCTTGGTCTGAGCTCACAGAAAACCAATGCTGCACAAATGCTGGCTTTGATAGAAAGCTATTAGAACATTAACTGCATCAAAGTTTTCTATGTATGGGGCTAAGCAGACAAAATGTTTAATGTTGTTGATCAGGCATCCAAATTCCTCAGATCTCAATCCAATTGAGCATCGATGGAATGCACCAGACAAACAAGTCTGATCCATGGATTCACCACCCTGCAACTCACAACACCCAAATAAACTTGTGAGCCATTGAGAAGCTATTGTGTGCCAACTGATTGAGTTTGCATGTCATTTTAGGAGGTGGTGATCCTTTTTTATATCAATGATTCTGTTTTTTATTTTTGGTGACATGTTGGTGTTATATCTTTCACATTAATGTTAAAAGTTGTACTAATAACTGGAACTAGTAGCTGGATAAAACAAAAATGGTGTCTGTCTTCATTTCAGGCTGCAAAGAATAGATGAGCAGCTGTCCAATATTTTTGCATAAGAAGCATTTTACAAATAATCACCTTTACATGGTCAGAGAGGCAACCATTGGTAGCTGTGATAAGTGGATTCTGATACTGGGATGCTCTGAGCACCTTGCCTGTGCAGCGGTAGCTCAGTGGTTAAGGCATTGTCATACATGCTTGCTAGTCAAAATTCTTCCCACAGTCCAAGGACAGTGACAGTAGGTTGACTGGTGAGTACAAATTTCCCATAGTGCATGAGTCTGTGTGAGTGCTTGAGGCCTGCAATAGGTTGGCACCACATCTAGGGTATACCATATCTTTTACCCCCATCCACCCCCACTACCCTGCAGAGGATAAGAAGAAAGGATAGTTAATCAATTAATTAATGAATAATGCAAATTAATTCTGATAAAAGTTTATAGTTATTTTTTATTTGCCACTTTCATCATTTGTTATTGCTTTGCTTTTCCGCATAACTCATCCTCTGATAAATGATATACTGTGTTCTAAGCTTCTTTAATTAAACCTTTATATTATAACCTAATATATTTTTTCCATTTTATGTTTTTATGTTTTGTTATTTACAATAAAGGTGTTAGTCAGCAAGAGCATTCAATGCCATTTAACACAATTCCGGCTATTTCAATGTGTCATTATAAGCAGAATATTGCTGTAAAAAAAATAATAATAAAAGCACAATGACATGCAGGGCTTTGGAGCAACAGCACCAAGTTTAATCCACCTGCTTTACAATGTTCCTAACTACACCTTTCCTGTACTCTAAGCGATTTTTGCTCTTAACTATGAAATCACAAATAAAATTGTTGATAATAGGCTACAGATAATAGATTAGTTACAAATTATTGTTCTATTTATTGTTCTTACAATTCTTCCAAAGTGTCTGCATAAAGCATGATCTGCTGAATGTTTAAGCTGTGAAACAGGGCTCAGTGTGCTGTGGAAATTGCAACAAAAAAATAAAAAAATGCACAGCAGAGGCATTTAGGACTGCAGCAAAATACTAACACGCTCTCTGGCATCAAAGAGTGTGCACAACATGCTTCCAAGCTTCCCTGAGGAACACAAAAACCAATGGAAGACATTCAAAGACTAGAGAGACAGTGGGGTAAATGGATTTCTAGTGGTAAAAGAGGAGAATAAATGGGAGAGAAAATGAGAAGAGGAGACACAATGACAAAGAGAAGATGAAAGAGGGATAGAAAGAAAGGGATGGAGAGAGACAAAGAGAGAAAAGGAGATGTTTGGGGACATTAGAAGGGACAGTAGAGAGATAAAAATATTTTTTTGGAATAACAGCAACAAACAGTGACAGACAAAGAAAGGAAAAATATGGTAGGACATAGAGAGAGGACAAGACAAAAATGAAAGCAATTGATGGATAAATGGACAGGCAGGGAGAGGAAGAAAGAGAGAGAGAAAGCTGGGAGGGGGGGGGGGGGGTCTGGGTCTGACAGGTGGTGATGGACCACCCTTCTGTGGGTGCAAGTGTGTGTGTGTGTGTGTGTGTGTGTCTGTGTCTGTGTGTGTAGTGGTGGGGGACAGATGGAGGCTGGCCCCTGTCCCCTAGGGAGAGAAGAGACACAGGATGTGTGTTGTGAAGATGGCTGCCAGCTCCAGCAGGGGAAGACTTCATGGCGTGTGTGTGTGTGAGAGAGAGAGAGAGAGAGAGAGAGAGAGAGAGAGAGAAATGAGTAAATAAATGATATGATAATGGTTTCCAATACATATGAGTGTTGAAGGGAGACAGGACAGGGCCTGAGAGAGGAGACAAAATTTCCCTTCTACATTTCAAAATGTGTGTGTGTGTGTGTGTGAACAGAGAGAGAGGGGGGGGGGTAGAGAAATGGTGGTGCATTAAATATAGATCAGTGAGCTGTAGCATGTGGGAACAATAACGCTAATAAAGGCAACTAATTGCAGCCATTGATTTGTGCACAGTGAGACAATATGGTCTGCTCTAATGAGACTTGGGAGGAGTATGGAAGAGGGATGTGAAAGTAAGAAATGGAGGAGAAAAAAGGAATGGGAAAATGAGATAGAAGCAGTGAAAGAAAGACAGCAAGATTAGAGAAGGAAAAAAATGCATATATGTGATATCCCAGTCACAACGTATATTCAGTTCATCAGCTGACTTCATTTTGTTGTTAAGCCTACACCTGACCAACTGAAGCAACCCCAGATCATACAGTAACACTGCCACCAGAGGCTTGTACAGTGGCCAGTGCATGATGGGTGCATCACTTCATCTCCTTCTCACCCTGATGTACCCATCTTTCTGGAACAGGGCAAATCTGAACTCATCAGACCACATGACAGTTTTCATTGCTTCAAAATACAGTCTTTATGCTCCCTAGCAAATTGAAGCCTTAAACTCACCTAAACGTGCCGACATACATTGTGTGAGTGTGAAAGTGCATATTGCTGGCAAGTGCATTTACCTATCATGATCATGATACCAATCATGAAGCAACCCAATCATGATCATTCATTATTTTTTCCAACCACATTTATTTCATAATGTTAATATGAAATCATACATTCTAACATAGATATAATACTGTATAATGAATGAAGTAATATCAGAAATCACTTTGTTTTATAATCTAGATCTATCTAGATTTAATAATCTAGATCTATCTCCAAACATAATGTTCAAAATCCTTAAAAATCAGAAAAAAACTGCACTTCATTGGATCTGTACATGCACTTTGTGCACTTTGCACAATGACAAAGTTGAATCTAATCTAATCTAATCTAATCTAATCTAATCTAATCTTGTAGCAAACTATATTGATGTCCATTATCTACAGGGTTAACAGATTTCTCCGCATAACATAATGAAAAAGATAAATGTAAAACATTGGAAAATGAAAATACAGGAGTGGTAGGAACAATATAAAAATAAAAGTGAGCCATACTGAGACATAAATGGAAATGAAAAGAGAAATATAGAATAGAGTAACATAGATTGAATTATTTTAAAAGATGAAAGATAGAAAGAGAAACAAAGAGAAAGATCAAAGCACAATGTAAAACAAACAAAGAAAATATGGATTTTTAGTGAAAAAATCAGAAAAATATAAAGAGCATGTAAGTTCTGTAATCACCACCAAGAAATCTACCTTGCAGTTGCCATGGAGACAAGGTGCATATAGGCCCAACATAGGCCTGTGGAGCAACACTTAATTGGAAAGCTTTTAGCTTGAACACTCACTGACTCACTTACACACACACACACACACACACACATTCCACTGCACAAGCATTCTTTTATATACAGTAGAAATGTAACTGGTCAAGGGTACAGAAAAATGGTCTATGTGTGGCCATAATTCTTTGTCACTGTGTTTGGGGAAAAAGGCTTAGGAAAGTGAAACGGTTCCTCTGGAGATGCTGATTGTGACGTTGCGTCAGCGTTTATCTGCTCTGCTTGAGTCCAGTAGAGAAACGTTGATAGAACGTTTGTCTCTCAGCAGGAGATTTATAGAGGAATGTTGAAGAAATGTTATCAGTGAAGAGGCGTGTTTAACCTCCAGCTCAGACAGAAAAACACTCCTTTCACTTCACACTGAGAGAGACGGGATGAGATCGGCATGGGAGAAAACCTGTTTAAGTTCACACAGGGCTGTAAAATCTCGCTCTCCCTCTTTCTCGATCTCTTTTCACACACTATTTGTTGTATCTAGACTTTTTTTGTTTTGTTCTTTCTAACTCCATCTATCTATCACACACAGAGAGCGTGTGTGTGTGTTTGTGCTTGTGTTTGTAATCTGACTGATTTGATAAGAGTTGGACAGGTCTACCTGATCCCTCAGCCAGAGGGTCAATGCTATCAGCAATCTTGATGAACTAACTGTAGGAAATAAGGCCTATAAACTCCTCTACCTGCTACACACACACACACACACACACTACACACACACACACACACAGAGTCACGCTGAGGATCAATCTTTATCGACAAACCCTGTAATTACATTTCATTAGCTTTGGTTGCTAATCCAACAGCTCCGCAGAACCGAGAAAGGAATGAGGAAAAAAGTCAATGAGTAGAAATAACAGAAGGAAACAGATGGGACATAGTGGAAGAAATGAGAAAAAATAAGGTAGAGAATAAGAGAAGGAGAAAGTGAACAGTGAATGCATGCAATGAATGAAGGATATTTCCACAACTAAAAACTTTAGGTGGGTGGTAGATTGTCTTTCAACTTGACTCAGAAAAAGGATGCATACAACATAAATTAACAAAATCATAACTAGCTAGCTAATAAACCTAATTAGTTGACTAGCTGAGACAAAACAGATTAACATAAAACAATTCAAAAACTATATAACTAGAAACTAGAAAGCTAAGTTTTATACAAAAAAGACAACATAAAGTACACATGCAAATGTGCCAACAAGATGACAAAATGATACTTGTAAGAGCCTTCCATTGGATAAGCTCTTACATGTATCAGTGATAAGCTCAGTGATTAATATTATTCAGCTGGTAACTATTTTTTAAAACCCTAACTGATGCAGTGATATCCTATGGTCATATCCTATTTCTGAAAGATCACGATCAGGGATCATGGTTTTTTTGTGTCATTGCTGTGAAAGTAAGATCATTACCACAAGCACAATGTGAAAAAACTCAAGGTACTGATTCTAAAAAGCTGTGTAGCCTTAGGAAAATCCCTTATTACTTAAAACAAGAGCTCTAATAAATGCTTACGCTAAACAAAAGGGGCTAAACAAACAAACAAAAAAAAAGTATGATCTCTGTGACTTTGATCATGGATTGATTGTTGGTGCCAGAGCATTTCAGAATCTTCTAATCTCCTTTTGAAATTCATACATAACTATCTTTAGGGTTTGCACAGAATGATGTGGGGGGAAACAACCATTGAATTAGCTATAGTTCTGTGGGTGGAGAGTCCTTGTTGGTAAGAGAGGTCAGAAAAAAATGTCGAGATTGGTTTAAGCTGCCAGGAGACATATAGTACCTCAAATAACCTCTTCACCATGTAGAGCAGAAAAGCAATTAATAAAAAATCAATAATAAAAGCAATTCAACAAGTACAAAACACATAAAGTTTGTATTTGAGGTGGATGGGCTCAACAGCAGAAGATGACTTCAGGTTTCAGTCCTATCAACCACGAACAGAAATCTGAGGCAAACGTGGACACGGGTTTCCCAAATTAGACATCTAAAGATTAGGAGGGAAAAATCATCTGGTCTCCTTTAAGTTGTCAAATGTCTATTATCTTGCACATTTTTTGCTCAAACCATGGCAAACAGGTTTTTGGATAGAAATGTCCTGTTAGTTAGGACAGGGATGTGAATGCCATTATAGAGTTACACAAATGCACTGTATATGTGCTGTAAACTAAGATTTTAACCCCATGTTTATTGGCACCTAGTGAAGACAGCTTGGGAATTCTTTACTGCATGCTTTCATTGCAACCATGTGTGTAGTGTGAACAGTTCAGCATTGCTGCTTAGTCAGCCTGCGAACAATTGCTAGGGCTCCAATTTTTTTTTTTATGCATGATTTATTTCTTTAGTAACAGCCAATGAAATTCCTTAATTGAAATTCCTTTATCTGCTGCCATGCATGGCATATCACTGAATCCATATTATCATGTATATGTTTGTGTCAGAAGAAGTGCAAAATGTAACGACAATAATATTGCTTTTTATAAGAAATCTTTTGACGTGTTATACTAAAATGGCTGTTATCATCATAAGAAATGAACACTATACAGTATGTTTCCTGCCAGAAATCAAAATAGCTATCACATTTCAAAACACACTGTCTGCATTTCGCCAACCAACATTTCTACTACATTTTCTCTTATTTATTTTCTCTCATTTTCTTGTTTATATCCAAACGAGTGTCAATGTGATTCAAGTCATATAGTATGAACTGACCAGCAATTGCCAAGATTTTGAAAGTCTTAACGCATGCACTCAGCTTTACACAATACCGTATCAGCCTTGCTGCGTTGGTCTGTCATTGTTCCTTTTTATTGAATAAAATGGGGGGGCACACTGTTCAGAGCGGCAGATCAACTGAAATAATGAATTTGCTTCACTATTTCACCACCTTCTTTTTTCCACTTTTATTATACTTTTTTCATTCACATCCTTGATTCCTTGTCTGTGTTAAAAAGTCTTGGAGGTAATTTGCCATAAATTATTGTCTTTTACTCTTCAAAGCAATTAAAGATTTTATTTATAGCAAATACTTGATACTTAAGCTGAGCTTAAGCCTTGTGTCCTTTCTTTCTCTTTTCTAATTATGCAGAGAGTGCAATATCTATGTCCCTTTGCAATCACCTGAAATTAGATAAACGTACTTCCTTGCTTAATTTTATAATAAGAAGAATGGCAAATAAAAGACAAGCATGCTGTTTAAAAAAAAAATAATAATAATCTGAGAGAAGATGACTGATGGAACAAATCTGTGTCCTTGTAAAGGTAGGAAGGAGACAGCAAACAAGAGAGGTTGGACTTTTCTGTTATTAAAAGGTTGCAGTTTTCTGTTATTAAAGACAGTTCTACTATAAGAGACATAGATGCAGACCTGACAGCTTAAACAGATTAACATAAGTGTAACGTCCTGTGGTGATGTTGGACTGTGGGTGCAAAATAGGCATATGCGCAGAGGGGGTTCAAGATGTAACAAATAATGTCTTTAATGTGAAAAAGTCCAAAGATGAATAAACAAACAAACAAACAATGCCTGTTGGCATAAAAACATGGAGCAGGACAAAAGCTTAACTTAAAGTACATAAACACATAGACAAGGGGCGGCACGATAATGTACAATACGAACAGGGGAGACATACAGGACACGACCAGACATA